>JAUTBR010198189.1:0-11802 GCA_032361205.1 Pseudorimula midatlantica | reverse complement strand
TTACCACAAAAACCCCCCCCCCCCCCCCCCCCTCCCCCCACACACACGCACACACCCCATTTAAAAAGAAGAAATATATAGAGAGAGATGATAGCATACAGAAGAGGAGATATTTTAATTTGTCCATAACCAAATGGAATAAGTGAATCCTATTAAAATTAATATATTATATCAGTAATCTATCTGTGGCGCTTTTAAATCTTCTTAAAATTTTGTGAAGCACTTAATAAGCATTCTATTGTAGTACGCATTGATATTCAATATTTCTTGAGATTCGTTTGATGGAAACAGAATATGAGCGAGATTTGTACTTAAAACCATACTATGCGTTAGATGTCCGCAATTAGATGTGTGTTTCGCTTCTATTTCCTCTGGTATAGCTAATGCTGATGTTTGCATTAAATATACACTACGACAATTTCCTGTCCTCATTGAGACAGAGAGAATAGGAAGAAAGTATTTTAGCTGGTCAATTTGACCCGATATTTCATCAGAGCTCTGGCATGTTTATTTCCGATTACATTGCGTGCTGACATTAATGCTGTCTACACTTAAAGAAATGTATTATTGTGAATTTTGGCGTGCGTAAAAATGTGGTTAAGTGCTGAGAAAATGATACATGACAATTGCCAGGTAAAAAAAAAATAACAAGAATATTTCTCAATGTATGTTTGTCTTTATAAAATTGTAAAGCTAATGTATGGTTACGTACCAAAATACACCCCACTTCCCAAACATGTGCGAAATGTAGAAGTTAATTTGGTGTCATTTTTTGCCAATAATTTAAGAAATTTACGAGTAATAATGTTACAAATATAATGAGGGCTCGTGGGTCATAGAGTGCCTGTTTTGCCAGCGTTCTTTGTGTTACCTTTGCAATCAACGTCTTGATTACCTGCGAGTCAACTAGCGACCAGGGGTAATGGGTCCATCGGTGGGTCGGGTGTCCGAGAAGTGGCTAGAGTCTCCAGACAGCGGCCTGATATGGTGGGTGTTCGATGACCAACGGTCAGAATCAACCACTTGAGGATTATTTCGAACAATGTGGAAATGCAGTGGTGAATTAGGAAGGGTATAGATGGCCCCTGTATCGATCGCCCAAGAGTTGATAAGGATCTGACCGTGCAAAACACAAACTACAATGAGTAATTGTAAAGTGATGATGATGATGATAACTTTAAGGGAAGAAAGTTATCAGGATTAGTGTTTTCCATAAAAGACAGCTATCAAGGGTTAAGGGAAATTACTACGTTGTCGACCTGTCAAAAACGAACTTCTTAGAAATTGCTTTTCTTTGCACTTTTAAGAGTTCAAAACTAATCATCATCTCGTTATAGCTTGCCAATTATATGCCGGGGTTAAACTTGGCAGTATTTAGAGTCAATCCTATGCATATTATTGGAATGTCAAAATGTCAAAATGGCACGAGATGTTTATGACAGTTTATTGAATATATTTATATAATTGGAACATCCTAAGTCAGAGCGGCATTTACACTGCTGACACTATAAGTTAAACACAAAACAAGGACTTATATTTTCAAAATATATTGATAAGCTGTTGATAGCCATCATGTTCAAAGCTTACAACGCATTGGGGGGAAGACTTAGTAATACAGTTTATACATCAAAGCTTTCGCGACTGGTACTTTGACATATTCAACTAAATGTATATGCTCGACCAGCAGAAGGTCCTCCAGCCTTCCTTGTTGACCATAAGCTACTTTATTATATGGCTACGAGTAGCTTATGGTCAGCAGGGGAGGCTAGTGTAGAGGAATCTCGACCTATACCAACAGTTCCATTGGCAAAGCTTCGTATCGGCACACTACTGCAGCAAGGTGCTTCTTCTTCCTTGGTTGGAGGTCATCACGGTCATGGAGGTGGATCGTTAAGGCAGTGAGACGGATTGGATCATGAGTTTGGTAGAATTTAGATACTTGTCCATATTTGAATTGTCTATACCGTTACCCACTACCCGCAATGTTTAAATACACACCCTCACTAATTCATGTTAATTAGAGACTGTGTATACAACATTTAACATCTGTAAACGGGTCAAAGAAGTACCTTTTGACCTTTCTCTCTCAATTCGTCGTTCCCACCCCATACCCTACCCGCGGTGTAAGTTAATCTACACCTTAATGAGCCGGAGACTATCACAGCCTTGTTGCAGGTGACTCATAGCATTAGTGAGGAATTAAACTCTCAGATATTGGTAAAACTATCTAAAGTTTTGAGCGCTTCTAATCTCCTATACTTCTTCCTATAATCAGTCATATCTCTTGGTTACCTTCGGAGCTCAACCGAGCTGTGTATCGTATCTCGGAAATTTTAACATGCTTTTGTTGTCGGAGAAGGGACGGGTATTATTGGAGCAGTTCTATATGCCAGGCACGGATTAACTTGCCAGGGTTTCTTGCCCAATCTGTTCCGTTAGATTATTGGAGTGACAAATGTTTTAAGGAACAAATAAAGGAAATCTCATAATTGTTATGACAGGAGCGCATCTTATGTGTGGCACTTCGTTTATTTACTTTGCGTTGATTTACTTCTCGGAATGTGGGGAAATTCTAGTAAAGTTTCCCAATTTGTAAAATACCAAATCCAAAGCTTACTTGTAGGAAACTGTGACAACAACAAGGGAAACATGTAAAAGAAGATATATATTATGATTTTTTACAATAAACTATTTATTTTCACAACTTATCTGCAGTCTATAAACATTTCCGTAATTTTAATTCCGACACCGGTAACATAATATACTATAATTATAAATTCACGCTTTCCATTCCGAGTCCAGTTTGATCGTGCGCTGAAATTTAAATATGCATTTTTACAACATTCACTTCGTCGAAGGCCTTTAAATAATACATTAAAGTGTCACCTTTATGTACATCCAAGATGATCCTTTAACGGTTCTGATATATGATATAGGTACACTAATGACATTTGATGAGCAGCTTTGAGCAGAAAGCAGAGTCAGGATTACCCCGCTGATTTATCCTTTATTTGAATGTCAACCTTGTATAAATCGCAGCCGAATTGAAGGCCTGCGATGCACGTATGTATACACGAGTGAAACATACAACGCAAAATAATGTGTTTAAGTATATATTTATATGGTCTGTGAAATTGTGTGAAGATTGAAGTCAGGAGTGATCGTTGAGCTAAAACATGTTCAGCACATCTACCAATCCAATGACGGTCGTGTGAATCTTATGTGAAAGTATGTTTTTAAAATGAACGGTAGTACATGTAGGTAGAAATTAGAAGAACACATCCAGTTTCGTGTTACTATCGATTTTGAATTTTTCTTTTCCATTATGACATCACGAGACGTCTTTCAAATCTATAGTTGGGATAAAATTATAGCTTAATGCTATGTCAAATGAAAGTACAACAAATACAAAAAAGGTTTTACCTTTTAAAATCATTAATTGTCCCGTATATAACATATACCCTGTGCATATTCCAATGTGCACTATACTATTAGGTAAATGTGTTGCCAATAGCGTGGTGACTGTGTGTTTCTGTTAAACCGTCAAAACACGAACAAGCCAACCCACTGAGTATCTATCATTTATTTTTACAAAGTATCGAAACGATGGATATAGAAATGTTCTCAAATATTCATTCTGAGCTTTCTTTTGGAATACGCTCGGACTGAATTTTATCGTACTGTTTCTCTTCAGAGAAGACGGTGGTAAGAAGTCTATACAACGAAAAGCTACCAGCAAATGCCATGTTCCTTCTTGTAATTTATGTTTGTGCCTCATAATCCGAGGTTCTAGGCCTGGGCGAATACATGTGGTGTTCTGCGAGAGGGCTCTACGTGACAACCGTCAATCAAGACACACAGCTATGTATTATGGTCGGAATTATTTCAAGGGAATTCACAAAAGAGTAGTTATTCTACGTATAGAACAAAGAGGTAACAGTATCTAAATATATCTACGATGTATATTAAATATATACGAAAATTACCTTGCGCTAAGCGTTATTTTGAGAGCACATGCGTGTACATCTTTAATCAGTTCTAAAAATATATGTCAGCATGTAGATCTATTCGTGTTCAGGAAAATTAATTAGGCTTAAATGGCATGTTTGTAAAATATATGTGACGATGGAAAATATACGAGTTGATGGAACGCATATGCTTCTATTCAATGTTAATAATAGCTGGTGTTCTAGTCTAAACCTATAATGTCAGTGGATCTTCAAGTTGATGGATGGGTTACATCATGGCAACACAAGACACGACATCCGGGTACTCAGGGATTTCCATTGTCCTGCAATGGAATGGCCAGGAACCCGGATGATGCCATGGCCAATCGTTGTCCTGATGGCACGAGCCATGATTAGGATATTAAAGGTTGATCCTTGTTTGAATTTACGTTTAAAACGTGCTCACACTCATCATATCAATCCGATATGTTAATATTTATAGTCTTATTAATTAAAGCAAGATAAGTGCGTTATAGTAAATTATTACGTAGTTAAGTTATTTGTAGTTAAGAATGTTTACGGTATTTAACAATATGTTGTATGTCGCGTATTTAGTTTTCAGTTGTAACGGTATTTATTCAATGGAAATAAATTAAGTGTACGAGTATTTTGAATGGTCACAATTGCCATTTTGATGAACATTTTGGAGTTGATTATAAATAACACAAACCGGTTATTACAGAAATTGGCAGTGGTATTCTCGCTTCGGCAATGGTATTATTACAACCATTTGTTTGTAATATGGAAGTTCTAACCATTCAGAAAATGTCACATGATAAAAGCGTAACAACAACTATTTTTGCAATAGATACTATTTGATTATCCGTATATAATTTACACGTTGACGAAGACGATTAATATCAGATGGCTTTGAATGATACATCTGAATCACCGCGAGTCGGTTTAAAATATCTGGCATGCATAGTTTAGCAGTATTTATTTCACGTTTACTATTAATTCTGTAATTTAAAATGCAAATAGTGTAAGTATTTGAACACATTCAGCGTGGATGTCACTATATTTAAATATGAACCATTTGGGATACCCAATGGTTTATTGTTTTTCATTTGAAGTAAACGTATGAAATAATATATTGCATAGTGTAGCAGTTGACTGGCGTGCAAATCTTCTGTCATACTATTTGAGCATTTAATACAAATAAAACCAAGAAAATCAAAGTAATGTTTCGTCAACTTTATTCACAAGATTCATGGAAATAAAGATAAGTATTTATGGCAAGTTTGAGACGTCTTGTTGGTCAAGCTCATTATGTGCCCCAAGGTCAGTCAAGGTCATGGCAAGATCGATGCCAGGTTGCGTTGTATGATGAAGTGCCTGTGACACAGTTTCTAGCCATCACAAACTAAAAACATTTAGACACATTAACAAACAAATCTTACATATGTACACACACTAGTTACAGATTTGAGCATGGGACATTCTTGTATGTAAATAGTAGTATACATTGATGAGGAGGATGAGGATCGTGATTGTGACTGTCATGAGATATATTGGTTGTGGTTGTAGACAGTCCCCGGTCACAAGTCCAATTGTTCCGGCCCGATATTACGAACCTTTTTTTAGTACGATTTCATGCTCAACTCAGTTTTGTTCACAAATCCTCATATACATTTTGAGCATGAAATCGTACTCAAAAACCTTTTGTAATCTCGTGGCTTGGGTGGCTGTCATGTACGAATTGTAACGAAACGACTGAGATAATATTAACCTTACATCCAACCGTAGCAATGGTGTGGTATGTGGCTAAGGTTGCGGCTACGGTTAATTTAGAGTTATTCGGTTTCGTACAGGATAACTCTGGCACTCAAGTCGTATCACATCCTCGCACCCCCACGGGTATTTATAGGACCGCCCAGGACTCACTACATATGACATACTTATGGAGTGAGCCATGAATGGAATTAAGTACCGCATAGGGTCCGAGGATGGTCATATCATAGCTCAGATATCATTTATTATTTAAAATAATCTTCATATTCAAACAGGTCGTATTTAATAATCGAGCGTGTTTCCAGTGACAATACCACTGTGTTATGATATTCTTACTCTAGTATAAATGTCTGAATTTAAGGAAAACAAATCTCGTAATCTTGGGTGAGCAAACATCATTACATTATTCCTGGTATTACAAATCATTTACCATTGAATTCCTTAATAAGTTCTACACTAAACAATTAATTTATGATAATACAAAGTGTAAATGTAATCAGTTAGAAACTTATATGAAGTTATGTTTTACAAATGCCATGTAATTACGTTTCAAACTTGTCGCTTATGATTATGGTATCCATTCACATATAATAGGCCTATTGGCAACAATTTTGTGGTCACTCCGTCGACACAATATCCTGGCCAGTTGATACTTGGTCTGACCCCGTCATTGCAAGCAACCTCTATCTAACAATCAAAATATAGTATATTCAATAGAAACATGGCCGTGAGAAAAGAAAAAAACACCATATCCATACTATCATACGGAATTATTGTGCAAGGAAAATATTAGTTCTGGTTAAAGACGTTATTTCCAAGTGATTTTTAATTTATTTTACGAATTTGTATTTAACAAAATAAATTACTTGAAGAGTCCATTCATTTGTATTTAAAATATAAAAACAAAAACATTTGTTTTTATTATAAAGCTAAAAAGAAATGTCATTAACTTCTTTGACAAGGAATAGGAAAAAATAGAATCTATTGAAATTTAAAATATACTTAAAATAAACTATACGTTGTAGGCTTGGTGGCTTGTAAGCTTGTAAGCTTCTTCCTTTGGTTTTTAGTGACTAGCAAATTATTGATAAAGTTTGTGAAATAATGCCATGTGCTGCTTTGAAATAAGGCCACTCAAATCTACATTATATATATTTTCTGTTTAATTTCAATCCACATTTTTGTCATAATAAATTCAACACAATTAATATTAGTATTGCAGTAAAATTATATGATAGTACATTGCATTACAAACAAAGACTAGCAAATAATGCAATTTTGTCCTTACTGGTCTTAATTTGGATAACCTTTCACTATTAAGTGGATAGTTAGAATATATAAACTGGTAAACACGTAATACATCGCCATGGCTATATTGTAGTGTTTCATATCTCTAATAATAAATATAATATAATATGTGTTTATATTTGGCTACGAGACCTGAGATGAATGACAATATATGACATGAAATGGCACATAGCGATGACAATGAACTTCTGATAAGATAACGATGTCCAAATTAATGTACTGCCAACAAACTGTACAGGAAAACCATTCAGTAGCATGCTGAAGATATGTGTAAATAAATAAATAGCACTTGTCCTTTGGCAAAAAGCAAAATAATATAGAATTATGGCAAATACTGAATGCATATAAGATTGTCAAACAAAACGTGAACAAAACAATTGATGGGAGATACATGTCCTAGCATTGTCATATCATGATGAGTCCATGATTAAAATGCATACTTAAAAGTTTGAAATTATTATTGGTCATTTACAGATATAATAATGCCATAATAGTAATATGGTCCAAAACTTCACAATAACATTTTACGTTTCATTCCAATTAAGAAAATACTATGCTATTTTGATTTTACCGGAGTGAGTATTTAAAATTGATTAAGATTGGAAACAATATCGCTAAAATACAATCAAAAGTGAAAGAGACCTTGTAAAGTATATATTATCAAACACAAACATTATGAAGATACCTGTAACCAGAAATCTAAGACTGTTATTCATTTAAAACTAAAAATGGCCATGTCACACTAGTGGCCATATTAAATGGTCTGCATTGTATTTTTGAAGACGTACATGTATATGTATATTTGATGTCATACAGTTATGTATATTGACATCCTTATTCAAGACTGATGAATAACTTAACCAGTTCTGAATGTTACGAAGATTAAGCAGTGGTAGACGTCAAATAAACATTTGTATTCTGTTAACATCTGGATATAGGAATCAAAATGTGGTTCAACTTTCCTATGCTGTGTCACTAAGTACTGGAATTAAATCAACTGACCTATGAATGGTTACATTCAAAGGAATGAAGGAATGAACACCGTAACCCTCTCCCTGCTGGATTAGGCACAGACAGTGCTCTGGTTGACTTCAGCATGAAGAGAGTTAAACCGTAGTTAAACCGTAGTCCATGCTACGGGGAGAGCATCTCAAACCATATGCACTGAAATATGTCTCCCGTGATATCAAGTCACAGTGACACATGATGATTGGTGAATATGATGTCACATCTTTGAGGTCAAAGGGTCAAGGTCGAGTGAGTTCAATGACCTTGACACAATAATGATCCATATCGACAAAAAAAGGTCATTGTGGCCTTGAACTTCAGCATGTATACTGTACAGACATTCAGAAACATTGTTATGACACAGGTCCATTCCTGGTGAATGTCTGTCAGTGTGTGCTGCTGAGTAAAGTGTGTGTCATCTCCGAGAAACTAAGGAGTGGGTTATCTCCCCTTTCAGTGACACCCTTCAGTGCCAAGTGCTGAAAAGACAAAGAGAAAAACCATTTATAAAAACAGATTATGACAAAGTAACAGGCAATCATTGGATAGATTGATGAAGAAGGATAGTGCAAAATGGACTGCCTTTGAACAAGGAAACCCTAAACTGATGGCTGCAAATATGACAGAGATATAGCATTACCTGGCACATTACTTAATAATTATATGTGGTATGCCTCTTGGAGATGGTTGTTCCTGTGTTTGCCTGTTATTCTTCTCTCATTTCAACATGTATGACAAATCTGTCCATGTGGATGCTATACTGTTTGACAGAGTTGTGATCACGTCACAGATATAGCACATAATTAAAGTATTGTGTCACTGCCAAACTCAGCATTAACAAGCAGGTTTCCTCTTACATCTTATGAAATAAAATGATTATTTCAGTAACTCATATTTTTCATTATTTTGGAAACCATTTACTTTTAATATTCCATTGGTGAAAATATATGTTTACAAAGTAAGAAAAAATTGATGACATTTAAAAAAAAATGCAATCACCAGCATCCCACAATGTTGTATTGTTTTAAAAATTGTAATTAAAACCAAAAATAAAGAACAACAAAAACCTGTTAATTACAATGTATCACATACTTTGGGGTGTAATTTCACGTGTAATGTGTACTGTAGATTCAGAATTTAATGCAAGGTTGGAATTAATGCGAAAAAGCGAGGTACCCACTTTCTGGTGGTTGACAGTGTCTGCTAGCAAGACTCTCTTAGAAGCACACGTGTACAGATCCGTGCCTTCCACCCAGTCCTTGTCCGAGTACGTGTTGTTGTTATAGTGGTGCGCCTGAACCCACGGAGACGCCTTGACAACAGGCACGGGGATCCCTCCGATCACAGTTTGTTGCTGGTGTTGTTGTTGCTGTTGCTGATGCTGTTGCTGAAGTTGTTTGTCACAGGAGGGGCTGGAGTTGAAAGAGAATAATTGGTATAAATATATATCCTGATCCACGACAATCTACTATTTATCAAGAGTACGGCAATTATTCATGTACTAGTGCTCAGATCAATAGGTGTAACTGTAAAGTGAACCTGTGATCTGATCATCACACGGACGTAGATGTTACCGGAATTCATATTGGGCAGAACTATGTAGAAGCATTCTGTAGACCTATCATCGATGAAAAGTACAACTTTACTTACAAATGTTAATTAGTAGTCAATATCAATGATTCTGACAATGTTAATGATGAGAAAGGGATGTGGATGTATCTCAATTCATATTGAATACTCACTGGGTATTCAATGTCAATGATTCTGAGTATATGAAATAATTGCTGCAGGAGAGAAGTAATCTAATGGAGAAAGAGATTGGGCAGATCTATGTAGAAGCATTTTGTAGATCTATCATCATGTTTATGTGTACGGTAGTCAATATCAATGATTCTGAGTATATGAAAGAATTGCTGCTGGAGAGATAAATAATCTGATGATGAGATTTAGAGATGGGCAGTGACATTTTGACTTTTTGTAGAATGTCCCAATTTACAATGTTTTCTGATACTTTGATGACATACTGGCATCTGATTGAAACAAGTAAAGGTCTCTTACCACTGTTTAAATACTTACCTGCTGAGAAGGTTCATACTCTTTAACAATATAAAGAAGGTCTCACACCAAAACAATTTAAATCTAGCATACTATTGAAAAAACTAACAAGATTTATCGTCACAAAAATTTGATCAATCTAGGAAATCTTTCACTGTCACTGAAGAAGCTGCCTTCTAGAATACAGGTTTTGAAATACTCGAAAGAAATTTGAGGTATATTACTATAGGGATGAGATAAAAATTCATAGAAAGAAATCTGTTGCCATATAAGACAGGTTTAGTGTGGACACATCTTGAGAAGAAACTCACTTAGAATGTATAACAGATGCAGGGACTCCTGTGATCTTGGGACTCGTCCTCTGGTTCATCACCACATGCTCCACACTTTTGGGAGTTCCCGTGGACAGTTCTGATGCACTGAGGTCTGACTGCGCCGGACTGGTGCCCCTGTCAGACCCGGAACCCAGACTGCCTCGTTGTTGGTAAGCCGGCGGCACCTTCCCACAATGTGCCCACACACCGCTGTTCATGTCCACAGGCTTGGGTCCAGATTGCGACACATTCGGAGCCATGCTCCCTGCGAGGTTCATGTGCTGGTTGTCCCGGACCGTTCCAGACGTCTTTATCACAGAACTGTCTCTGTGTGTCAGAGTGGGAGATATGAGATCATGTCCGTTGACCACAGAGTCTGATGACTTGGGGTCCTTGTCCTTGGGATACAGCCCCTGGTTGTGGACTGACCTGAACAAGGTTGAGGATGGGATGCAAGAAGGAGCGACCGATCCTTCCATCGTGTTCATGAAGGAGTTCGTATTGTACACAGACGCTGAACGGAGGTCCACGGGTTCCAGGGACCCGTTCAGACGTGACGGAAACCGCTCGTGCGGGTGGAAGTCATATCCGTACTTCCTCGAGTCATTATCGTAGAAAGGCAATTCTTCACAAACACCCTTCTTAGCCAGATCAAAACCATACCCATAGTCCAGACCATACTTGGGTGCTGCGGAGATTATGTCCGCATATCCATTTGTAGGATACGACATTGGTGCCTGGTATTGTCTTGGGTCCAAGATGTACCCATTGGAGAGTCCATGTTTCTCTGCATCGATCCTATAAGCATCAGAAGAAGGGTAAACTGATCCTGCAAGAGAACCATACACATTGGACCTGTACGCTATGTCGGTATCATATCCAAAGTTATTCGGGTAACCAATATCTGACTTGTATTCTCCCGTGTCATAGTTGAATGGAGGATAGCCTCCGTAGCTGCCACACATGTTGATGGGGCACGCCCCTTTCCTCTTCTTGTTGTTCTGAGTGTTCTCACGGCTCTGGGCCTTCTTCTTGTTCTTGCTCGGCTTCTTGGAAGACAGGTCGTCCTCCGGGAAGCCGAAGCCAGCGCACAGATCCATGTCCAGCAGCGGGTAGGGCAACTTGAACTCATTGCCTCGCTTGCCAAACAGGTCTTGCCCTTCATCGTCACTGAAGTAGAAACCATTATAGATATGCTTATGAAACATTGTTAGAAAATAGAAACATGTAGAGTCTAGTATGTTCACAATTTTGGTTTATTATGGATGCTTACGGTATGTCATTCAGAAAATACTATGTGGTATAATAAATTGATAAAGAATGTGTTCAGGCATCACTGAAGTGAAATGATCATAGATGTATTCATGAAAACTTATTAA
>JAUTBR010198078.1:0-14409 GCA_032361205.1 Pseudorimula midatlantica | reverse complement strand
GATATATACATTAAACACTCTCTCTCATATTTATATATTTTTTTTTGTTATTAGATAAACTAATATTTAGATGTGGAGCGTGAGAGAGAGAGAGAGAGAGAGAGAGAGAGAGAGAGAGAGAGCACACACAATACTGGTAATTCAGAATGCAACGTCATCAGTATACATACTATCGACAGAAAAAATAAGACGATTATTATGTGCTTATCACATTTAGTGCACCAGTACCAGGGCAATGATCCCAATAAAATAATACCTCTGTCATTTATGTTTTTTTGTCTGAAAGCTGTCTTATAAGCGCAACGGGAGTGAACTCCCAACGACGATTTAAAAATCTCATTTCCTTTTCAGTTACCACCCTTTGCTTCTAAACCTTCTATCTAAACCATTAATGTAAATAAGAACTGGTGTTATTCGAGTTATATTATAGTTCGTAATAATAAACCAAACTTCGCTTTTAGGTTGCATTTTAATTACATTTCAAACTGTTTTACAACTTAAGGTATTTTAAAGTTTCACTGCAACTACTCTCGTATGATTAGACAATGCTTCTCAATTCTCACACGATTAAATGTAATGTGTCATGTAATATGGTTTTGACAAAGGTTAGGGGTATCTTAAAGGCATACGCCAATAAATATGTGTATATAGACGGTATTTAATTTGCCATAAACAAAGCAACGTAGGTCATATTTTGCCAAACGTTTTCTAAAACTATGTTGTAAGCTATCACGAGTTGTAGTTGAGGCATGAAAATAAATATCTAGTCGGTGTATACAATTATTCGATGCACAGTACAATAGAACATTACTATTTATTATCAAAATAACGTTGTATTACCCCAGGCACTGATATTATATAACCTTTTGAGTACGATTTCATGCTCAAGCTAATATTTCATATGGGGACTTGTGAACAAAAGTTTGAGTAATCGCAGGGCCAGATCTTGAACGTCATGACACTAAACTATTGTATTGCAGATAAACCAATATTATGAAGTATCCTTGAACTAGAGCGTGTACACTTGCTGATTATTATATCCTGACATCAAAAACCTGACAGAAGTTTCATAGACACATATTGGACTGGGTTTCAACAAGATGGACACACGATTTATTTCCAAATCCAGCCATACATACTATGCGATCGAAACCCATAGACTGATAAGACACACACAACAAATAATAAAAACAAAAGCACAACAAATATAAGAACAGTGCAAGGTGCTTATTTCTGTTGTGAAATCTGTATACTTTGTCTTGACTGAAACTGGTTCGTTAGGCTCACTTTCCAACATTGACAGGAAGTCTAAACATATTCCATTTCCGGTTCCTGATTTGAATCCAACACGAGACCATGACGTCTACTATATAATGGAACGAATCAACGCTTTAGTTTGTATGTAGAATAAACAGTTGCAAATTACTCTTGGTTCGTAGTTTCCCCCATAAACTTGAGATTCTTCCAGTAATAAAAGTAATACTCGTGGGTTTTCCCACAATCAGAAACACATCATTCGTAATGAAATACTGCAGGAAACGGCATTCTTTCCGTACCACCAAATTATAATTGATGGCTTTTATTCAGTTTTGGATATAGTGTTCTTGCATATGATAGTAAAAATTGCTTCTTTCCATCATGATAATTGCAGTAACCATGATCTCAAGCATTAATATAGAATGTTATAGTGTGCCTAGACAAGTACTGTTTCTCCAATATAGAAAAGTAATTCTCATCAATCAAAGAGTTGTTACTATTAACGCCTGATCACAATGCAAAGGTATCGGCGTTAATCGTCATTATCTATTGACAAATACCCGAATTAAATCGTAATCGGCTCCGAATATGTACCCAGGGATGACAGAACCCTGTCAAGCTAAATGAGGGTGGAACTAAACTGGATTTAGACTGGGCACCGGACTAGAAACATTGGTAACCTGTCCCGACTCGCTAAATCCCTCCCGAGTTGCCCACAATGGTAATAGGACATCTATGCGCAACTCCTGGAGGGGTTACAACGGGCTGGGGACGGATACCTACTTGATACTCTGTGATATGTGGACCTGCTTACAACACAACACTCCCAATAGATGGCGCTACGGGTCATTTAACCTTTGGCCTCTCGGAAAGGCTTCCCAAGGTTCATTTGGCTTGCGAGAGTCACATCCGAGTCGTTTGGGAGCGTTTTCTGCTTCGTTAGGATCGGCCAAAAGAAATCCTGAAGCATGTCATGGCGTTAAAATGCACGGGAGCCGGATGAGTCAGGAAACCGCAATGTTCCTCAATGTTCTTAACACGTGACCGGTCTCTGAAGCAGTTACCTCCCTGCTCATGCTGCCAACAGTGTGACTATTTGTAATGTGTTAATGTACGCCCAACTCCCTCCTACAGCGCTATGGGCCATTGGGTCGGAGAATCGCTTAGTACAGATTGTCCCAATCCCATCATATGGAAATCAAGCATTGATATACTGTCTCCGAGGTTATTTATTGGGCAACCGGTGACTAGTATTTTGGCTAAATCGTTTTCTAAACTACTTGCTTATCATTCACCTCATTCTAAACTACTTTAACACCACCAGTGATTTATGTATTCACCCTACGAGCTTAATATTTTTATGCAATGCTTATGCATATTAAGTCTACCAAAATATGTTTTTAATGAGATCTGATTCAGGAGACTTTGGTAACTTGGGCGGTTACAATGTAGCACGAAAAGGTGTGAAAGTACAAACAACACGTGACGTACAGTTGCCATTATATCATCCTGTTGCAGGCAAAGCCATCTGTTGAAAACCTCCTGTTGCATTCTAAACGATGACATGAACTGTCGCCTTAGTTCAATGCAAGTCTCTGGTATAGACGTTGGTTGGATTTCTGTTGAAATTCTATATGAAATGACTTCGAGAACAAGAACTCCACAGACTTTGTTCAGGGATCAACGATGAAGCACAACGACCATGCAATGAGTACATATCATTAAGCAAAATGTATAGAAATGGTTCTCCTCATCAGAATTCTACAATAATGGGATTATATGTCATTTTCTACCTTCTATTACCAATGGGGTTGTCTGAGGTGGCATTTGATTTCGAGGTAGCTTTTACAAGTCGTACACACTGGGGTGTCGAATTCTTCAGCTGTTTGCGATTAAAGTGACGAGTTCAACTACTCTTCTTTTCATCCACCATAGACACGTGTCGTAATGTGAAGACGAACATGTATACACAAAGTAAGACATTCTCATGTAGGTGCTAGGATGTATGAAATAGGTTTTGTTGTTGCTGTTTTGTTGTTGTGCATTATGAAATCGTGGGAACGTATTAGCGGATCTTAAAAATAATAAACAACAAATTCGATGCCCTCAGACACGCACGCACACAGATAGGCAAACGTCCACACAACACAGACACGCTAGCATAGAGAGAGAGAGAGAGAGAGAGAGAGAGAGAGAGAGAGAGAGAAAGAGTGACACAGAGCAGAGAG
Source organism: Pseudorimula midatlantica (assembly GCA_032361205.1). Lineage (NCBI taxonomy): Eukaryota > Metazoa > Mollusca > Gastropoda > Lepetellida > Lepetodrilidae > Pseudorimula > Pseudorimula midatlantica. The sequence continues at coordinate 10,924 of JAUTBR010198078.1, read as the reverse complement.
ATACAGAAGAGAGATACAGAAGAGAGATACAGAAGAGAGATACAGAAGAGAGAGAGAAAGACACAGAGCAGAGAGAAAGAAGAGAGAGACAGAAGAGAGAGAGACAGAAGAGAGAGAGAGAGAGAGACAGAAGAGAGAGAGAGAGAGAGACGAACAATCCAACTTAAAGAACCTGCATAATCCTGCATTCCTTTACTAGTGTGTAGGCCTACTTCATTAAAAAATAATATTCTTCCACTAATAACGCGGGTTCTCAGCTTACAGAAGGAGGAAATCACAACACTTGGAGGAACAAGGATGAATTGACAACGCATCCTATGATGAGCACATCAGATGCAGGAAACTTCCGCAGAACGTTTAATACAACACAAGCTTAATTACTGAACGCTGCATCTGTGCACACACGGCATGGTGCTGTTAACTTGTTACAGAAGACGAATAGTACAGGCAGCGACATAACAGGGTCGTAGCTATTAATTCAACCTACCAAGCTATCACCAATGACGTCCAAGAACGTACATTAGCATAGTGTATTTGTCGCTTTGGCCGACACAAATATGTTATGCTCTCATTAGTTCATGTCAAAGACTTGAAGTGGCAATTTAAAACAAAATGTAAAAATCAGTAAAAATCGAAAAGATTGCCACGAAGCGTCTTTGACAAGTTATAGTAGTAGTGAATAGTCCATAAGGATATATGTCCAAAACACTAAACTACCCAGAAAACTACTGTCCAAGACACTGTACGTACTATTCAAAAGAAAGCTTGCTACATTGCTAGAATATAATACTATCTAGGATACTATTCAAATTTGTTCAGGAAAGATTACTGTTGAGTACAATATATAACCATATACAAATACATAAAATAGCAATGATTGTATGCGTATAAACTCCGATCTATTTTAAAAGAAGCTTTGCGCGACATAATTAATTGCTTGATGAAGGTGAAAGCTTGTATTAAATTTAACATCTGGAAAATATACTTGTTACAGTAATACTAAATACAAGTTTACACATGTATGTCAGGTTAATGGACAGCAAACATGTTCATTTGAACTCTTTATTTACTTGTAGCTCACCGAAGTGAACATTCAGAATAATTCTTTTGGATTTTATATTGCTGTCCAGAATGGCTGTATTGCCACTATTGGAACATGGTCTTGGTCTTGTAGATCCAGGATTATCTGTGCACGATGCCAATAACAACGTTCAGTCATCAATTACGCGCCGTGCGATATATGCTATTGCAATAGCTACAGATCATTAGATACAATTTGTTGCTCATTTATCACATAACCACGGGACGTTGGTTGGGTCGTGCGGAAATAGAATTACTCCAGGAAATAAGAACTCTACTCTGAAAGATTGCCTCTTTAATTTCGCCGCACGAGACAATGTAAGTAATATCCTATATAGACAATAGTGGTATCCAACGTCAATTAGCCAGAAATCTCAACAATGCGCTCGGGTAGGAGGGAATTTTAAGGTCAGGGTATTTGACTTTAGTGGATCCACATCTCGTGACAAACAATAGTTGCCTCTGTTAGGAGTGTTGTGCAGCCTCCCTACGAAACTTCCGGCAATCACCGAGCATGATGGGATTGCATCACAGCTTGCAGGTGCGAACCGACACGAGATCTCGTCATTATCCCGTGGTTCTTATTACCATAGTGATCAGCGGATCAGCCAATCAAAACAGGCGGGGTGCCATCACCGGAGAAGCCGTATTTGACCTATCCCGATGATGGGCGATATCAGGTTTGGTGATTTGTTGAGCATGAGCTGAATTGTAAGCCGGTGTCATACCTATGTAATCGTACCCCGTTCTATGCCTCGAACCGGTACAACCTGACCGTACGGACGTCAAAACCAGGACCTGATGGTACGGTGTACAGAACAAGCACAACATGACAGTGCCATTTGCAGAACCAGTACAGCATGGCCGTTATGTATACAGTACCACACACAGAACCAGTAGAACAAGATACACATTATTAATACGTTCTATAGGACAAGTACAAGGCAATAATAGGTATATAAGGCAAACACGGTATAACCAGTGCAAGGTGATAGTAAGGTATTCAGAACCAGTAGAACATAATAGTACAGTATACAGAACTAGTACAGTATACAGACCAGTAGATTAATAATAGTAAGGTATAAAGACCAGTAGACTAATAATAGTAAGGTATACAGACTGGTAGATTAATACTAGTAAGGTATACAGAACCAGCAATGTATGGTATACAGAACCAGTAGAATATCTGAACATGATAGTACGATATACAGGTCAGTAGACTATGATAGTAAGGTATACAGAACAAATAATGTACGGTATACAGAATCAGTAGAACAGGATAGTAATTCAGACGGATTCAGTAGAACATAAAGGTACGGTATACAGAATCACTACAATATGACAGTAATGCATATAGAACTAGGAAACATGATAGTAAGGTCTACAAAACTAGTAGAAAATCATGTTACGTTATTACCAGTAGAACATGGTAGTAAGGTATACATACTATAGGTTTGTTAAATGTGTCTCAGCTAAGAAAACAACTGCGAAACTTTCGCGAACTTTTGAAACATTATTATTGCTTTGAATAATCTATACTCAAAAACGTTTCGTAATCTCTGGGTCGTGGCTGCTTATTATAATGTGTAGTCTATTAAGATTTACAGTAAACACATCACGAACAATCACTAAACATGTTTGCATACATCTTGTTAGTATTTACTATGTTTAGAATCTTGCCTAAGATGGGGGCATTTATATAAGAGAGCTCATGCTACGAGGTTAAGCCTCAAAACGCCTGCCTGGGTCTATCGCGGGTATCATCTGGCATTCACTTTATCAGTGATATAATCGCTAGCTCGCGATACGAAATCGCACAATCGTATCCATATCGATATCAGGTATCGATAACACCTGGTGACGTCACGTGACAGTGTCGGCGGAATTTGTGTGATGTTCTCACGGGATGTCAAATGACGGGTCACCAGATCCACGGGTAATAGTGTATCCTGTTTAACTTATTCTAGACTTAATATCAAATACTGATTAATGTACACTACAGATTTTAATAAAAAGTATGTAGAATTCACATATCTTATTTGGTTTTATTGTCGTTATTCTCGTTATCTTTAAATACTGTACCTGATTTATTTATTTTTCTTTTACTAAATTAGTTTTCTAAAAAACAATCTGATATATGTTATTTTAAAGTAACGAGATAATAAAGTTTCTTGCCTTAAATTCAATATTAGTTTCAGAAAGAAATGAATTATTTAAAAACAAATCTTGCTCCACATACCTGCTTGCAGAAGTTCTGTTGTTACACGAAGTCTATTATATGTTTATATGCCTTCAAACGATTTTATAGCAATTTCAACAGAATAAATTATTTGATTCGTTTTGTAATATTATATATACGTCTAGGTATAATAGAAAAAAATAAAAAAAATAAAAAATAAAATAAATTAATAAATAAAATAAATTAATGTGCTGCAAGTATGGTCCCCTAGTTTTTTAAAGCTTAAACGAGTTTAGACATGGTTATTCGATGTATGGTATATGGTATCAAGATGTTTCATTTTTCAATTAGAGGCTAAATAAATGATATAATGGGCATAACATGCGAATTTGTCATGCAATCATATAGTAATAGTGTATCCATACTCCAGGCGACACTGTAGGGTATACTTTCTTAAAAGTTGTTTCTATTATTAGAACTGTTTTCAAGATTCTTTCATTTATATCACGGCTTGCAAGTTTAGGGCAGGAGGAAACCCAAAACATTCGTAAGTACTAATTTACATCTTATGTACTACACTGGTAACTTAAGTAACGAAAAACTTTGGTATGAGTGAACTACTTATGTGTAAATGTTTAATCTAATACATATGGCCCATGTCACTTTATACTCGATAATGCTTCAATAAGGTTTATGTGCATTTCGTTGTAAAACAAACCCGATTTCATCTATAGTCGGCAATTAAGAGCAAACATTGGTTCGTGCGTAAGCTGAATAAACGTGCTGTTCCTAAATCATACTCAAGAGCATCATATTGGACATTATTCACGAGATTTGCATTATTGCGCTCAAAGGCTCCACAGTAGAGACGCGGGACTGTAAATGCGTTGTTTAATGTGAAAGTGTTATACACGCTATCATATATACACTGGTAACCACCACCAGAGGGCATCTTATCGCACCTACCGGACAGGATGTGACGGATTTGCGTGCAAAGCGAGAGGTGCAGGAGCTAGCGGTCTGATTGGCTGTTCCCGTGTGGCTCTCCATTTCCGGGAGGCTAGAATGTACCGTTCTTGAATGGCTCGGATCCAGGGATAACAGTCTCGTAGATTTACTCGTCGCGAATATGAGGGGCATTTTCGCAACCATAGCACCTCGGAGTCGTGACATGCAAATGTGGACGAGGAATACACTGTATAATCTCTGGGCTTCACACAGAGGGAATACATGTGTGATTATTTATTGCTTTCAAAATGAGCCGAGATCCTCGTCTCCACTGCGTTTTACAGACACGTTGCACTCTTTAACTGTCTTATGCTCGTATTAACATTATTAGCATACAAATTGCATCACAATGTCTACACGTTAGACGATATGATCTGTGGATGCAACATTTAAATAACAATTTGTCTTTCGTTGAATGGTAAAAGCAAAATTGTCAGTATGTATTATCGTAATACAGTTCTGTTATGATTCACACCACTATCACTGTTATGTAGCAATTGCACTGTGCATTTTCATCCTATTAAACTTATGGCCATTGACTACTTATCATCTGTGAATGACGAGATCTATGTTAAGTAGATACGACGTCTTCGTCATGCTTATGTCGTGACCAGGTCCCGAGATTACGAAACCTTTTTAGTACGATTTCATACTCAGGATCAGATTTTATATGGGGATTTGAGCATCAAATCGTACTCAGTCAAGCTTCGTTATAGCGGGACCGCGACTCATACAAGACATGTTTTGTAGTCGTGTGTTTTAATGAGTGGAACTTCCAAACTTTTCGCAAATATTAATTTCTTAATATACACGTCTTCACATTTGATTCCACGCAGGTTCTGTCGATGGTGGTACTCATCTCACTATTGTTGTTGTGACCTGAAAGAAGTTGAATACTGTACCTATTCTCAGTGGATGGTTTTCCTTCTTCAGTATGGTTGAATTGGACTAATTTATGTACACTTCAAATTGATTAAAATTACATAATTGTTTAATAGCAAATTGGCGATGCCTGAGAGCGCCCTATCAAACATTACGAAATAAAAGAGCTGATAGTACTATGAAATAACGATAACATTGTAAATATATCTGTTCAATAACATGAATAAAACAGCAAGAACAAGATTTATGTATTTAGAAAAACAAATACAATGTATATAGGTAGGAAACAAATATATGACCATTTGATTGCATTTCTAATCACTTAAAATTATCTAAGATTTAGCTGTTTCATCAAAATCATAATTTATATTGTTTTTCTTTACCGCCTTTTGACAACTAAAAGGGAGGATATTTATCAAATTTATCGAGCTCGGGAGTGAGGCCATTTTATTGGCTTCCTACTATGACATGATAGAGAGTTTAATCAAAAAGTGATTGGGTTAGCCTAAGTAGAATTCATTAGAATCTCGGCAGGGATTCACATAGGCGAAAATCACATCGATTAATTTCGGCTCAATTCGTATTCCTCTTTTGATGGGGTCTGTCTCAATCACGTGATCATGCTGACAGCACAATCAGCCAAATATGGACACGTGCATTTCACGTGACAACTGGAAATTGAGAGGCTGTAAAAATAGTATTTAAATATTAATTAATTGTGTAGCCCTGTAAAAAAGTATAAATCGTATGCGCTATGAATCACTACTGTACTAATATTTTATTATTTATAGATAAATGCGTTGTTTCAATATTTTCGATTTAAAAAAACCTAAAAAACTGAGAAGAATGTACAAGTAATTTATATTGTATTTAAGTTCGAAACCACGTTGTATAAGTTTAGTGTGCAGTTTATTTTACGGAGTATTGGTATTCATAATAATAGTTAGACCACGTTATACCGGACACTTCCGGTATTGTCGGTATACACGAAATATAATTATCACATTATAATAATAATTATCACATTATTAATAATAGTTTACTTATAATATGCAATATAATGCACGTGCCGGAGTATCGCTTCCTTCATCCCATGGATTATCCCTGCAATGTAAAACAGATTGCATTAAGAGCATGTGTGTGTGTAAACAACGATATATTAGTAGAGGTTCGTGCAGTGGCAATCTCGTAAATAATAAACAGGAAAAATTAAAATTTAACTATACTGTATACACCTCTCGGGAAAGCAACGCCCGAAACCCACGACCCTGGAGAGCCGTGATAGTGGATAGTGAAGTTAACACGAAACAGAAAACACAGACTTCATTAGATTCACCGCGGGGAGGTCTTTTTCCCAACTAGATTGTGGCTCAGTTAACTGCTTCTAGACTCACTGAACTCACTCTATCTGCAGCGACTAAGTCGAGTAGCTGCGTTCACTTGACATATTAATAACTGGCTTACCATAAGTGTTTGCAATAGGCGTAAACCGATACTCAAATGGGCATTTAGATGGGCTGCAAGCAGTTCCATTTCTTCCCTCCCACAAAGAAGATTCACCGAAATTACTGTTCTTGGCCGTCAGGGGGAGGCGTCATATTTGAACTGGCCACGTCACACCAGAGCGGGAAATCGAATCACGTCGACAAATTGGCAGTAATCGGGAAATATGTGCTACTTTTGAGCCAGATGCGCGAGGATCATGGTTTGAAATTAGCACACAATGAATGACATCGTGGAGCGGATGTGTGACAAAGTTTTTCGCGCATTTCGCAAGAGTTGGGAAATGAGAGAACAGAGACGTAAACCCGAATCACTGGGGACCGTTCATTAGTTACAAGTTCGACATCAGCGCCAGGGCTCTGGGAACCCTGCTGGGAGCACATGACTGAACCGCGCCCTCTATGGGACGCTCCCTTGGCGAGCAATGAAGACCGAGTTGCATTGTGGGAATACCACGTGTTCTGCACGCTCCCTAAATCTGTCCCCGGAAGTGCCTGGGCTGCTGGTTTTGTCCCCCAGGATCGCCAGAAAGCATCTTCTAGTGATTGTAGCAATATGTGCTGGTACACCTACCGTATGTGGATATAAGTATATTTGTATGAGCGAGAGAGACAGACAGACAGACAGAGAAAGAGAGACAGACAGACAGAGAAAGAGAGACAGACAGACAGACACAGAGACAGGCAGACAGACAGAGACAGGCAGACAGACAGATAGATAGAGAAACAGACAGAGACAGACAGACAGAGAGATAGACAGGCAGAGAGAAATTGTATGTATTGGTGAACTTTCTGAGTATGGTATACATATACATGTATGTATATTTGCTCACGTGTGTAAATTTTGGTCATGTTAACGGAGCTTATTTACTGATGTACTTATCCCCCAGCACTCGACAGTTATAAAACAAATACTATTTTATATTAAATAGGGGAACGTTCCGCTATTTATCTGATCTTTGATTCATCGCTCTTCTAAATAGGAACCATAAATACCTTTAAATGCATAATATCACAGATATTTATGGTTGTTTTGGACTACTTCTTAGCTATAACTGCAAAGTACATTCACTTGACATACATAAAATCATGTTTGTACTTCCAAAAAGCTTTCCACCGCTGTGTGTTTGACAAATCTTCACTGCAACCCCGCCTGCGACTCTTAGAGTCGGGTTTAAATAAAATACGGCCAACGGCTTCTTTATACATTACGCAAAGGGAAATCTCTGTTTGCTCGCACATATTGCTATTAGAACAGCGACGCATCAAAGACAAAATAAATAGCGGAACATTCCCCTATTTAATATAAAATATGATTTGTTTTATAACTATCGATTGCTGGAGGATAAGTACATCAGTAAATAACAACTTTGGCGTGGATAAATCAAGCGTAATTAATCTCAGATATATCAACTGTAATATTATGCCTTTAAGCAGCAACCATCTTGCAAAGTTACCTTTTAGGTTTTCTTTGGCTTTCCTCGGAATAATTCGTCGGAAAAATAGCTCTATTGTACAAACCTATCGTTTTGGGTTATAAATATATCCGACGTTAAATAAAGCTTCTTCTTCTTCTTCCTTACAGCACTTATACCCGTACTACGATAATGTCCATATTATATTAACATAATATTAAGTTTTCTTTCAAGATGTCCTGATGTGAACGGAAATAAATGTGATGAAGAGTTAACGTTCTTGACATTGGTCTTGTCATAATAAGTTTACCCTTGGATACCATGAGCAGCCTCATTTTGTTCGTACACACGCGCGCATTATTTTCACATATTTATTGCATTTCATTGGCTTACAAAACGTATAGTAATAAAAAAGAATCAATTCATGCTATATCAAAAATGTAGAATATCTATGAATGTGTAAATAGAAAACAGATCTTCGCGTGGGAATGCCACGTTAATTATACTTGAATTGCAGTTTCTAAATAATAGGATGCTATCACGCATATTTTAGCTTCTGAATCATTAGGCTTAATAATTATTTGCATACAATATGGCACGGTATTCGTATGCAATAATGAAATACAAATTGAAACCTAGTTTTCAAACTTGGCTAGTTCAAAAACAATAATACTTTGACCAGGCGTCAAATTGCCGATTCTCTGAGGAACAGTTATAATGTGTTTCATAACCACCGACAAATTGCTTAGTTAAATCGGTCGTGAAATAGTGTAACTTTAAGAATTATTTGAACACAGTTTTCATTAATTTCTAATTCATATCCATTTCCGCTTTTATACACGCTGTAAAGATTTACGCCTTTTTGTTTTGGGTAATGCTAAAAGTTTACCCGGAAGGCGAAAACGGATCGAAACAATGTTTTTGTAGGCACGTCAGCGGGTGAGGGCGGGTCCGAGATACTCTGTAAATTACCGTGTAACTGATCCACGCGCTCCTCCAGCCATCTGTGGACCCGGTTAAGATTGGACCTGACAAATAGTCTTCGGGGAGGGGTAATTGCAAATATGGAAAATGATCAATTAATCATGGAGAATCCTCGACTGACAGGGCCCCGTAATTTTGTCGAATATTCGCCGCCATATTACAGACAACATAAATTGACAACGTCGGAAATCCACCAACCTGTATAATCTTCCTTATTTCTTGTCATGAAAACACGACCGTTCGTCCTTGCAAGGGAGGTAATTCAAGTATAAATCAGTTTTATTGTAACTGGACAGGTCAAATTGAAGATGTCAGCGAATAAATACCTGAGTAAGACATGTTTACACGTTAACCGCTGCACGTTCCCAGTGTTCATACGAAGGGAGATAACTCCTTAAACAAATTCCACTTGAATATTTGGTTATGATTGGACGACTCATCTGACCGTTAAAGCTGTTCTGTCTTTGAGGTGTTACAATAATCTCGTACAAGACCCTTGATGGTTGTTACATGTGACAGTTCCGAGCACGTCCAATTGAAGAAGAAACTTTTAAAGGAAAGATCCGTCAAACTCGCGTGCTAACATCGTTAAGACTTGAAAAAAATATTTGCCAAACAATTTACGTGATGACATAAAACAATAGAAATCGATGACTAATTAAGAAGAATAGATGTCTCATCAAGGAATTAGGTGATGATTTGCTTCATTCACAGCAGCAGAATTGTTAACATTGATATCCATTGTTAAATAAATAATAAAAATATAATACGATAATAAATTGAAAATCTACCGTAATCATTAACTATTCTAGGATTTATTATCAGCCGTCAGAACAAAACATGTCAGAACGGAACATAACTGAACTCTGTAATGCTTAACTTTAAAACGTTATACAATCGTGGTATTGGATAGAACTAATTTTACTAGATTGAACTATACTATCTGAATCCTGCAACGTTCATGTGTCTGGGGACAAGCATTCCTAGAATTGTATCTGAATGGTAATCAAAGGCCTATGTCTTATAAATACTACTGCATTGAACTGCATTGTCATTCTAATGTCTTTATATAGCAGTATGTAATGTAAAGTGCCATTGTCTTTTTGCTGTAGTCAGATTGGTGTGCATGTTACAGGAAACATTTTTAGTACGATTTCATGCTCAAGATAAAATTTGACATCAATGGTAATAATATGCCTTATGCTGGTAATGTAACTGCATTGCTCTTCTAGTGGAATTTATTACAGCAGTACACAATGTAAAGTGTCGTTGTTCTTTTGCCATAGTCAGAGACTGGAGTCCATATTACACAAAACCAAGCCGGGAGTCATGATCAGCAGAAAGTGGAAACCCGGGTATGGGTTCTGCCTCCCTACTATACAGTCGACATGCTAACGAGAGTGAGGTCAATCCCAGTTAGTGTTCAGGATATCTTTACAGCAAGACTGTACCTACACCCAACACTCCTAGTCACACATTTGAATTTGTCCACGAGAACACACCTAAGAATTGGATCCGTATCATAGACACCAATAGGAAGATTTCATCATTTGACACCTGCTGTCAATATATATATGGGGCTTCACTAATATCTGTATCATTTACCACCTCTTCGTAATACAAGACCAAACAGGAAAGAAGAATGCTATTAGCGTGACTAGATAGATATCCGTTGAAGAACCTACACAGTGATACTGAGACGTAATGTTCGCGTTCAGTTTCAATACCTAATACATCCGAATATTTAAGATGGTCGACATTGTACATCATGTTTGACCTATTCCAGCGTTTAATAATCAAATATTTATTTAATCGTTAACTTTATATTATTTCATGGGGGGGGGGGGGGGGGGGGGGGGGGGGGGGGGGGGGGG
>JAUTBR010197967.1:0-14413 GCA_032361205.1 Pseudorimula midatlantica | reverse complement strand
GGTCCACGCTGGACCCCGCGTTGTATCCGAATCCGCGGTGCATCGAAGGGCGTTATATCGAGGGTGCACTGTATTTACATTTCATAACATCAACCAAAGTCATAGAATGATCTAATGTTTAGCTTGGGTATATGAATGCAAACTTGTCAGGTAGAATTGGACCAAAAACCAAAAGACCATTTTATTTTAATTGGCGCTTTGTATATTTATTTATTGTATTTTTTTTGCCAATGTATGAAATTTAGCTGCCGTTTCGTTCTTAGTTTGTTTTGTTTTCATGTGACAAGTTTTCATCTTGGCAAATCCACTCCTTTGCTATGAGTTATGGACTTTTTGCAGATGTTGCTTTATATCAAATTATCTTACATCCAGTATATTACCACAATACCAAGTCAAACTAAGATTGACACTGGTGAAATTACATCAAAGTTGAGATTACATATACCGGTATATAAAGTCCTCTACATAGACGATGCTTTATGTGTTATGTTTATTTAGGATGGGTGCTTTGTGTTCATATGTTTATTTGCTCATATATCATAGTATTTATATTTTGTTACTTTAGACCTACAATTGGTACAACTTGTTACATATATTCTAGAGTATAGTATTATATGGAGTATATAACAGAGACTTTGGGATAATATATTCCCCCATTAACTGTGATACAATCCAATCACACACTGTGTTTACTAATTATGGAAATCCATTTATTTTCCAAGGCTTACATTTAATATTTGTTGAATATTCCTTGTTTGGAAAATTTATCACTTTATTATAAGTTTAATATTGTTCGTATACATTGGAGTAGGGCTTTCTTTTAACCTGTTGGAATAAAATCAAAGTGTTCTATTTCTACATGTAATCTGATAACTTAAGTTGCCTTCAGCAGCGAGAGGGTTAAGAAACAAGTAATCTAATGTCAAAGAACTGATGGCAATTGTCCAAGGATTAAATATAAGTTATTATACGTAGTTCTATGTTCTAATTTTTTCCCCGTTTGGATCAGTTTTATTCAAATATTCACCATAACACTACTGCTGTATTCAATAATGTCGCGGAATTCAAGGTATTTAATTTATTGTGTATATATCAAATGGCCATTTATCTGATTTGCCATTCTGCTTTTGTTACTGATGAAGGCTTATTTGAACTTTTTTAAGACTATCTGAACTTTTAAAAGTGAATTCAGTCTAGTTGTTGGTCTGTCACAGTTTACAGATAAAGTTAGGTGCTCTCTGAATATTGCCATGTATGTTCTTGTATAATGCTGAATATTCATAACCTCCTTTTAGGTTCCATGTGATCAACATCGGATGTTTTGATTGGTCAGGAGAGTGTAAGAGACTGTAGCTGCTAGTGTATTGCTTTGCTCATTCTATTGAATTCTTGCATCTGCAGATCTGTGCTTCTAGGTTGGGATTTGTGATGGGAAAATTGATAAACCGTCGATTGTGTACTGAGTAATTTTGACTTCAAAATTAAATATCTTGTTAATTCTTTGCTTTGCTAATATTTATGCTTTCGTATTAGTCCACTTGCAATGGTTTAATTTTGTGCAATATAATATGTGTCCATTGTCTCAATTTGAATTGGCATTAAGCAATAAAGAAACAGTTTGACTCAAGTTGATAAGAGCAAATCAAATAACCAAATGAAATCCACAGTGCAGAGTGATCAATCTTTTAAAAATATCTTTCATTTTGGTTTTAAGCGCATACGATCACAGCTAGATGATCTTCTTTATGCTCAAACAATATTTTACCTCAAATCCATTCAATCAGATAAATATTCCTTTGATTAAACAGATTTGACAATGCTTGTTATAAATATTTTCACATTTTATTGACGTCTATTAGTATAGCTCTAATTGATTACAATTTTATGTAACTTCTCTGATAGAACGGACTATATTTGATTTAATACATACATCAACTGGAGATTTTTGCTGCAATTTGGTATAAGATTACAATCTATAGCTGTGATTGTATGCCTTTGAAATTGTAATTGATTCGAACTGACTAGAAATGATCAAGAAGAGGTGATTGAGTGATAGCTATACATTGACAATAATAACATTTACAGCAATAATACCTGAACTTTGTCCAGTTGATTATGTATGAGCAAAACCATGTTGGACTGGCCGATTAGTTATTGAAAAGAGTTCCATTCATCAGTAGAATCGACAATGCTTACGTGAAACAATATGCTTCGGTTGGGTATTATATTGTCCATTAACCCTCTCCATGCTGGATGAGACACCAGCACTGCTTTTTAGGGCATCTCTGGTAGCAAGGAGAGCGTTAATTACGGTTGATGACAATTTAATTATATGAATCTTGGAAGTAATTTTGATTATTATTATCATCTTCTAAATGTGTGATTATTTCTAGGCAATACACTTAATATATTCTGATAACAGAAGCTGTTGGCAATAATGAAAAAATAATAATTATTATTATTATTTTTTATATTTTTTATATATTGCCAGGAAAACATTATCAGTTACAATAATGTTTTCTGTTAATTATGAGCTGTATAATTATATGGAATCTCAAACTTGTGAGGCAAGGGTTCAGTGGCTGGTTCTATATTGTTTTATTAGTTATCATTCCATTTACCGTAGATAACGTGAAGATATATTTGGAAACACCAACTCACTTAGCCATCTGTTTTCTTATACTGGTGAAGTGCGTGCACTGCCCGCCAACTGGTTTCTGTCTGTTGTTACTAGTAGTAGAACTGTTATACACGGACCTTTAGGTTTTGGAAATACTTTATATGACGTCCAATGAAAGTTAGATTAAACCGCTGTGGTATATGTTCACTCTGATGGGGTTTATTTCGTGTGTCTTGTTGACTGCAGAATCTAAAATTGCAAATGTTTTAAAGTCAAATTCTACTTAATTTTTCTTATTGTCTATAGACGTTTCCAAAATTGTCTGCTTTCATTTTGATAGATATTTGACAGGATCACTACAATCGATTGTCATTTGTCGTGCATGGGTGAAATATTCCCGCTGTGACGTTAATTCATTCATTTGTTTACTGTCGTCGATTTGCCGAGGTATTTTAGATGTGAAAAATAATGAAATTGGGGTAGTGCCTATTGCTTGACTAAGAAGAAAGCCTCTCTTGCCAGTAGGAATGTATTGGTTGGTTTTCGAGTATTTACATCGATCTAGTCACCATAATAAAGGAGAGATGTTAATTTTGCATTTAAATGGAGGGAAAGACATCTATCAACTGTGGTTTACAGCTGTCGCTTGACACAAGAGAACAAAAGTTGTTTCCTTTTGTCAAGACCGATACTTTCTTATCTGTGTGAGGTGAACATCATCAAATCTTTCAATGCTTTGAATCTGTTGGGAATAAACCCCTTATAACATTATGCGATTATTTTCTAATAGAAATTGGTTTGGGGCCAATATTGCCTGTTCATTCTTCTGCAGTCAATAAATGACACAAAGTTGTTTGTTACATGTTATTTTGAATTTATAGTCTAAAGGCGATTTGTTACTGAATTGCAATAATATTATATATATATAATATGTGCGCGTGTGTGTTTGTGTGTGTGGTTAGCGGTCAGGTCATTGTCATTCGCATTTTGATTTCAGACGAGATTTTTTCATTAAATGATTTTGGTGTAAGCTCATGATAGTGCTTATGATCACAGGCAATACATTAAGATTTAATGAAATGATTTGTGAATCTGCACCTGCTAAGAGAATAATGTTTTAACTCTTGATGAAATTATCAAAACATGACTGTGTGACAGTTATTTTCCATTCCAATAGCTATAGATTTATTTTAATTTTATTTTCTTTTCTTTTTCTTCTCGCAATGTTTTTTAAAAGAACCATTATACAATTATAACTGTCCAAAACATGTCTTTATGTTCTTCCTGTTCTTGTTAAATTTGAGCCCAAGCTGATTACTTCTGAATACTAATCTCACATACAGTAGTTCATGCCAATTTTCCTATACCATGTTGTATTGTCATGCAATTATTCTAGATGTTCAAACAGATTATTTAAAGAATGTTTGTGACTTTGGTTTTCATGTCATCTTCATGAACTCATGTCATGACAAAGATAGTTTTTTTTAATGTAATTACAATTGCCAATGTGATAGACTTGAGTAACTATGTTAACCCCTTCTCTTCCTGTGCGTGAATGGAAGGTGAGAGAGACTGGTATATATATATATTGCTAAATGTTGCCCTAGTTCAGAGGAGTCAATAAAGGAAACCCATTTATAGAAAATAAATCCAACATTTTTTGTTGTCTATCGTTTTGGTAAGATATTCATTCGTCATGTATGTCAGTTCGTGAGATGTAGTTTTGGTCTAGATGTTGTGGCTATAGTGGTTGTGATGTGTAAGATTTGGCTTCTGGAACTGTTTTTACATGTGTCGTAAATCATCGCAAAGACGGCGAATTGATCGTGCAAACCAAAGGAGGATGTTTTCCCAGAGATAAATATAAGCAAACAAGGAGATACACATCAATGGAACTCTTCTCCTTTGGAGGTAGATCGACTGTAGAATGAATATCCTACGAGATTTAATGGAGGAATATTTCATTGCCAGACGCAGCTTTACGTGGCAATGTAAACAACCTTGCTCTAGATGCATGCTACGTCACTGTTCCTTCATTTCAGCCTCTGTCTGATATGTGTTTGCCTCTTCAGTTACCCTTTAGAGTCGTGAGACAGCGAGAGAGATTTTTATGTGTAAATTATACAGCGTTACTGTCCGCATGTCCAATTTAGTTGTGATTTCTAGCCGACGTTCGTCTCTCCTCCAGATTGAAGATACATCTTCCTGGAGACCGCTTTTATTTCCCATCATTCTCATTTGTAATTTGATTGGTACTAGACATGGTTCATTTTGATTGGCTGAAGTTACTGCATGCTGATTGGATACATCCATAATGTGTGAAACTGTTTCATTTTAATGTGCATTGATATTGTTTTTATGCCTAATTTTTGTACCAGTATTTCCTGTTTGCACAAAATGCATTTCACCACCAATAGACAAAGAGATTGATTGGCAAGACGGGAAGCTGATTAATTAATAACGTGTCAATTTTGCTGGTGGCACGAGCCCCAATGACACGTCGTTCACACAAGCACTGACAGTAATGGCAACCGATTTATTCTACAAGGAATCAATAACAGACACACACACACACACACGCATGCCATACACACGATTACACACAAATCCACACATGGACGAATACACACGTGGATGCTTCGCCTTGGCAACATCTTGTCTGGGTCGTATAAAGTTACACTGATTTTTAATATTGGTCTCAGTCGTATAAAGTTACACTGATTTTAAACATTAGTTTAATAGGATTTAATCTAGTTGTCACAATACGACACATGATGCACTATCATAACACGTTTAAGAAAAAGAAAATGCTATTTAATCCATAACAACAAAGAAAGAAAATTATGTCAAAGCATGATCATGTGAAGGAACAATGTACAAAGATTTATTCAGATCAATACTAACTGGATGTTTCCTCACATTTTCTAATAAACTTTAGAGAATATCACAGTGCCGAAATATCTAACATATATTCTACGTCTAATCTGACCAATCCTTATAGGATTTGGAGGAATTCCCTAGAGGCCCTGTTGGGGTTCTCTCATTGCAAGCTAATTTCACGCTGACAGGCACACTTCGATGTTGGCTTAACCACATACATATTGATTGGGCACCAGGGATGTTGCATTAACTCTTTCCACCTGCTATCTCTGCATGGAAATCAAGCGATATCGGGAACAGAATTTGCATCATTAAATGCTAATAAGATGGTGTCCTGTCTTGGAGAAACAGGAGAAACAGACTAATGGTTATAAATCGGGAACGCGTTATTGGCGGGATGGACCAGGTTGAATAATTTGGCAGCGTCGCTGCCGGAGGGTAAAGCGTTAAAACACATGTCTGATGTAGAGAGCCTTCCAATAATATTGGTACAAGTGCACATGAATAACATCAGTAGGTGACTGGACCCAATGCCTAGAAGCAAGCTTGCTGCAGTATGGCCTAGGCTCAAGATGTCCCGTCTGCTTCAGTTATTACGTGTAAGACTCCTAACAAATATGTCAGGTTTAAGAATTGGAGCAAGAATTCAATGTTATCTTTGATCCTGGTTTATAGAAACATTGAAAGTCGTTTTACTGTGAAAACCAGGGTATCGTTTCTTGAAGCTCTCTTAGCCGCTAAGGGACCATAGCACTCTCTTAGCAATGTATTGGCTATTGGCAAAGAGAATACTATGGTCCATTAGCGGCTATGAGAGCTTCCGAGAAACGATACCCAGATATTTAAAGCCAATGCTTCACTATTGTATCATTTTATGTCCTAAGTCATTGTGGGTGAAGTGTGCGACATAAAACAATAATTCATTCATTACTATGTCGTTATCATTATCTAGGATTCCCAATCAATCATTCTGTTCTCTCCCGCTACACCGAATACTGTAAAGTGTCAACACTGATCCCATATAGGTTCACTTTGGTAATTGAACTAATATCCAGAAATCTTTGTACGATTTCATCTTATTATACTAATTATTATATTGATTATAAGTCAAAGAATCTAGAAAGCGACTTTAAACCCAAATTACATTTTTAAAATAAAAATTAATCAACTTTCAAGACTATTTTGGCTCGTATCGCGGATGGTTGGTTTATTACACGAGGACACCTGCAAAAGCTGTAATACCGACTGTTGCAGTAAACCTGCAAGCACCTGCTGGTAGTTATGAAGCAATGATGCACTGTTACTGTCGGGGTTCCCACTCGACCAGTGCTGTGGCCACCTACTTTTGTTATGGGCGAGTATCATTTAAGAGAATTCGCTCTTCTTATTTGACTTGCTAGCCTGTTGGCGTGTTCAAAGTTGTAAATATCTGCACTAACTTTTAACCCTGTACTGTACAGACGTATGAGTGAAAGATTGCCAGTGTGACGTAAAGCAAGAATTCACTCCACTCCGTTACAGACTAAAATGTCAAAAATGTATCTTCCGTGAACATTGATGCTGGGTCACCGGTTAGGTTAAAAATATGTTTACATTAATGAAAAGTAGCGTTGAAGACGACACAAGAACATGCCTCAATTAATTCCAGAATCGTCTCTAATAATACCCAGGAGGAACCTCAAAAATATTGATCGGCGTGTAAACCTACTTGACACATTGAAGCATACATAAAAAAGTCTTTGAAAAATTGAAGCATGCATAATAAACGGTTTTTGACAAATCGAAGCATACGTAAAATGTCGTTGACAAATCAAAGCTTACATAAAAGGTATTTGACAAATCGAAGCATACATAAAAGGTCTTTGAACATGACTGAAAGGTGGTAGCTCGTATTTAATTATTGTACGAGATATAGCACTAGAGTTTATGTATTATGAAAGCAACCATGAAGATAACATCACAAAAATCACAAGAAGACACATGCTCATATGGGTTAAGCACTAATTCATTCAATAATATTATTTATGGGTCATTCGTAATAAATTATACATCAACCATGAAGAACACGACCAACATGTAAATAGTGTTATGCTTTCAAAGACTACCATGGATATGAGCACTCTTGTACTAGACATGAACCTCCTATGGTTAGAGTGACATGCCCGATCTTCCACGGCATCTCCATCAGACATATAGTTAACCACCAGACTTCTCATTAGTGGCTTTAATCCTCTCCCTGCTGAAGGCAACTTAAGATGCCCGATCACATGCAGAAAGAGAACACTTTGATTTTGATGCACACTGAAAACAGCAGAAGCGGACGTAGAAACTTTACCACTAACTTTGCCCACGTTTTGACAATGCAAAATCTGTAAGCAGACTTTTGAGTAGAGGTCCATACCACAAGGACACGACGCACAGTGCTATGATGTTCAGCCTGTGTAAATCCACCAACAGAAGCAGACTTACAAAGATGATGATTTTACCTACTACCTTTTCCCCATGTTTTGGTGACACATAATCTGGAAGCAGACTTTTAAGCAGAAATACATAACACAATGACACAACACAGCACTACTACTATCAATCCACACCAACAGAAGCGTACGTACAAAGTTGACAGTTTTACCCACTCACTTTCCCCACATTTTAATGACAGAATATCTGTAACGTTGGACTCTCTCAAAGTGGGATTTGTAGCAACAACTTGTATAATCGATGCATGAGAACAATTAAATTGACATGTTGATTGTGATGTATTCGATTGTTCTCATGAATCCATAATATAAGTTGTTGCTACAAATCACACTGAATGTCCACCTTAAGCAGACTTTTGAGTATAGTAATACATAACACAATGACACTACACACACTGCCAGCTCATCTACCAATGGAAATCGACAGTTTTACCCACGTAACTGACGACAGAAATCTGCAGAGAGAGCTTTTATTCCAGTGGACGCCCCGACCCACATCCGATCGCCGGTGGTGATGCCCGGGTTCAAACCCGGAGACCGGAAGCTGTCGGCGCCGGTCCTCGGCGCCAAGGACCGCATGGAGAGCACGGACAACGAACTGCGACTGTCCCGCTGTCCGGAGGTGGAGAACATACCCGAGGTCGTGCAGGACAGCTCCAACCAGGAACCTCCAAATATGCTGAGGTAAGTTTCGTGTAGTAGGTATTCCGTGAGCTAACTCCCAACAGCCGGTAGAAATCTAGCCTAGTTCAAGCAGGGTATAGTCTGTGTCTCGTCTTGTTCTCATCCGAATACTCCTGTTCAAAATATCGGCATAGATCAGATAAAGGGTAAAGAATTTCAGAGGCTTCTTTCATATATATATCCTAGCAGTGTTCGAAATAATGAAAATAATGAGGGGGTCATTCTCCATAGGCCCAATGTTAAAGGTGCTAAAATCTGTGATTTTCAGGGGGTCACACAGATACCTTTAACATTGCAGATTTTCAAATGACCCCCGGACCCCCTATTAATTCGAACACTGTCATAGCAATATATATATATATATACCAGTATTATTGATTTACTTTAACCCTCTGAGACTATTGCTAGTCTAGCAGAGTATGTACATACAGCCTTAGTATGTGAAATCATCTTGAAATGGTACCATTTCACAAAGCTCTCGTATACACTATGAAATGGTGATCCACAAAGAAAAAAACACATTTGAAGGTCTGTCTGTAATTAGAACAAAGCACGTGCTACATTTACAACAGTACTATTGTCATTGGTGATACAGCATTAAGTTGTTGCAGAAAAGAAAAGAAAAATGCATGATGATCTTGCCACTTTAACCCTGTCCCTACTGAATTAGGCACAGGCACTGCTCATTAGGAAATTTCTGGTTGAAATGGGTGAAAGATTCCCGCAGCGATGTTAAAACTCCATATTCACTCACTCACTCTGGGTTGACTCCATCATGGAGAGAGTTAATGGATGAGTAAAAGCTATACGTATTGTTACTTTTCAGCCTTACAAGAAACACAAATAACAGTGCCTCCTCGCCGATGTTTGAGCGGAACGAGTCGCCTCCCCTCCCTACGCCTCCATCCCCTCCGTCGCCCCCACCCCCGCCTCCGCCTCCCATCCTGGAGGAGGACGACTACCCTTTGACCCCTCCGTCCAGGACCAAGGCATCGCACGCCACGTCCGCATCCGGCTCCAGCTTCGGCATCCCCAGCAACATCTCCATCTTGTCCTCCTCAAAGTCTGAGGACCATGAGGACGGGGTTGACAGCAGGAGAAAGAGCAAGGTAAGATGTCCTCTTATTGTCCTCTCGTACAAAATAAGAAATTGAAGCTTTTCTGTTTATCGATCCATAAAGTATTTATCAAGACGAGCTACGAAATAGGGGTATTTCATGCATTTCATGACAAACTAAAATGTAGCTGGCTGAACTTTAGGTCATATTTTTAGAAATACCAATATGACCTTGATCCAGTGTGACCTTGACTGTTGACAGCGCCACCCATCGGACAGCTCCTACTACATTGCCAAAGAACTACTGATGACGGAGCGCACATACAAGAAAGACCTGGAGCTCATATGTATTGTAAGGACATTACTCGAACACTTTCTGTAATCTAGTAATAGCGACCATCTTGTTTTGTGTTTTCGCATACAGATGAAACCTGAAGGTTATGAAACCTTTTTGGTTACTAGTTCATCCTCAATTCATGTTTTCGCGCTCAAATCCCAATGCAAAATGTGAGTTGACCATACAAGACGAGATTTATTCATGAATGTGTGATTATAAAATGCGAGTTGAGCATGAAGTCGTGGTAAAATGTTTGATAATCGCCGTCAAAGATATTTCGTATTTCTGTATTCATACCGAGCCATAATATTGCAAAACCTTTTTAGTACAATGATTAATTTGTAATATTAATTCTCCTTGGTGTTCATTCAAGGACTTGTCTATTAATATTCACAAGTTTAATTAGTTTATCGTCACCTATGGGTGAAAGATTCCCGCTGTGACGTAAAACAATAATTCATTCATTCATTAATTAGTTTAAATAATATTGCTTCCCTTTTACATGATTAAATTGGTGTTTCCAAGATCACAGATGAATTAAGTTAGGAGTACGTTCTGTTTGACATTCATTTTCCAGTGGTTCCGCAATGCTCTCAGTGGAGACGTGATGATCCTCAACTCTATGGTGGAGCTGCTGTTTTCCTACCTCGACCCCATCTACGAGTTCCACTGCAGCTTTCTGAAGGACATTGACCAGAGACTGTCGCAATGGTCAGCCATGTTGCTTAACCCTCTCCCTGCTGGATTAGACACAGGCACTGCTCTTTAGGGCCAGCCTTGTTTCTTAACCCTCTCTCTGCTGGAGTAGACAGGCCACTGCTCTTTAAGGCATCTCCAGTTGCTTCCAGTATTGAGCGAGTTAATTAAATATTCTGCCATTTTTTTAGGAGACGCTTTTGATGTTTAAAAATCTGTTTATGGTCAGCCATATTGCTTTATTAATTATTCTGCCATTTGCAAGAACCCTTGATTCTTTAATGAAAGAGTTACTAATTGTATGATTTGTATGCAAAATCATCCATATTTTAATTTTCTTTTCTTTAATGCATGTGAGCTCAGAAAAGTATTAACCTTTTTTTGCCCAAATCGGACCATTTGTAGTGTCATGTAGCATGTGATTGTAATGATTGTGTGTGTACAGGGAAGGCAAGTCAAATGTCCAGCAGAATGGAGTGGACTCGCACAGAATCGGAGATCTCATCCTGAACGCGTTTGTCGTCGTAGAGCAGGTAGGACATCCATTGGTTCCATTGCAGAACGTCGATGGTTGATGCACATTTGGCAATGATGTACTCAAACTGATTGCTTTGCATCTAGCGTTCAATCATCGTCTAAGCACCAGGCCATCCTTTAGCATAGCTAGCATTGATCTTGGCCAACTAGAATGAACATATTTGCACTGTCTTTAGAACTGGGTAAAAGATGTAGCACATCCTAAAGTACTCTAGGTTGTCTTTCAACAAGGAGTGAGCGAATTTGTCAATCTTGTCAAAGTGATGATTATAATTGTATTATTATTATTTATTGTTATTATTATTATTATTATTATTATTATTATTATTATTATTATTATTGTTATTATTTTTCCAGTTGTACTGCAACTTCCTGAACAGACAGGAAGAGATCTTGACGGAGGTCCAGACCAAGATGGCTCGGAACCGCAAGTTTGAGGATTTGTACAAAGATTTTGAAGCTCAGAAAGTGTGTTATCTCCCCTTGAACACCTTCTTCCTGAAGCCCGGGCAGCGACTCCTGCACTACAAACTGCTGCTAGAAAGTAAGTCGGAAACATTCTATTGACATTTGTAAAGATACATGACATAGTAAGTGAATGATCTCGTGGCTGTGTATTTAGTGTGGGATGAAAACATGATGCAGGTTTTGTTTTTATTATGAAGACTTGCATAGTATAGATGACAAAGAATTTAACAAATGGGCAGACAGGCAGACAGGGCAGGTACACGTATACAGAAGACAGACAGATATCTGGAGAGCCAGACGGACAGGCTGATAGATAGACAGGACAGGTACACATATACAGAAGACAGACAGATATCTGGAGAGACAGACAGACAGGCAGATAGACAGACAGGAGAGGTACACATATACAGAAGACAGACATATATCTGGAGAGACAGACAGACAGACAGGCAGATAGATAGACAGGACAGGACAGGTACACATATACAGAAGACAGACAGATATCTGGAGAGCCAGACAGACAGATAGACAGGACAGGTACGCATATACATAAGACAGACATATATCTGGAGAGCCAGACAGACAGATAGACATGACAGGTACACATATACATAAGACAGACAGATATCTGGAGAGACAGACAGACAGACATAGACAGGTACACAGAGAGACAGAATGTTGGGTAGACGGGCAGTTTTATCTCTGCATATGGACATAGTCTCCGCTACGCCTTCCTAATTTTGCCGTCTGAATCTCAATGACTCTGGCTGTTTGTTTCCTCAGGACTGGTAAAGCACTACCCACTGCATCACGCTGATCTGGACGACTGCAGAGGTGAGATTATTTTTGTTATGATGCAAGGTTACTTTTATTAACTGCAGAGAAATATTATTTGTGGCTGTCGGATGTTCTTTGGTATGCATTATTTCCTTTTTGAACCAATCATTACCATAACTACCATGCATAATACATGTAATCATAATTTAATGTGTTTTATTATTTTTTTAAATAAATAAAATAATAATAATAATTCTTAGAAACATACATAAAATCTCATTGTATGTATAGTCAAATACAATAATTTACTGTACATGGTTCTGGAACTTGTAATAAATTCAGTCTACGGCTAGTGCGTGTTTTCATTCTATTTGATGCTGTTGCAGAGGCACTAGCCAAGGTCATGGAAGTAACCACCTCGTACAAGGAGAAGTTAAAGCGAGTGGTAAGTTGACCATTCTGCTGTATGTGTGTGTTGGTCATGATGATTTATTTTAATTTATTTTAAATAGTCCATTCTTAAAGCGCATGACTCCTTGCTAATACATGCTCAAATGCTTTGCTACATATATTTCAGGAAAATCTTCAGAAGATGGTGGAGTTACAACGAGACCTTGTTGGAATAGAATCTTTAGTTAATATAGACAGGGTGAGTATTATTTGACTGAGGGAAGAGGCCTCATTAACACCCAGGCTATCTTGTTTCGCCTAACATCAAGGTTTCGATGGCCTACCGTATACTGGCAAGAGGTGAATTTCCAGAAACTTGTATAAATCCCAATCCTAGGCCTTTAAACATATTTTGCAAGAGTTGGAAAATTTAACATATAATACATTTAATAACTTTGGACTAGTTACCGGTTCATTCACTGAAAAGTAAGTTAACCTTCTTTCCCTTAGAGACTATTATAGATGCCTGGCTTGTGTTTATCCCAACAGGTAAAAGGTAGTTAAGTTGTCAGGGTGTAGTCAGGAAATAGTTAAAATTTGTTTACTCTTTGTAATGACAATAACTAATTTAGGTATGTTTTTACATAATACTTTGACTATTACATTATATGTCCGTGGCAATGTGCATGTATGTGTCAGCATTTTCGAAATGATTTGTTCAATTTTCAGGATTTCATTCGAGAGGGTTGCCTTCAGAAGTTTTCTCGGAAAGGTTACCAACAAAGAATGTTTTTCCTGGTGAGCATCTGTTGGTGAATTTCATACAATGCTTTTATATTATTTAATTATATGTGTTGTAGGCTATTGTTTACATCATTAGCCTACATTCAGCTTGAAATTACATTTAATAACTTATTGGTTATAAAATTAGTTAATGTTTTGAAATGGATGTGTTCATTTTTCAATTTTCCATTTCAGTTTTCTGATATGCTAGTCTATACGAGTCGAACCGCGACATCATTACTCCAGTTCAAAGTTCACGGGCAATTACCATTACGAGGAATGATTGTAAGTAATACATTGGTTACATATTAATTGTGGCGGGTGGTAGCGCAATGGTAGAAGGTTTGGACGAGAGACTGGCATCAGTGTTGGTGGAAGTTAACCTTTCTGATGCACAGACTGTACCATGGCAGTGCAGTTATCATCCTTGGTCATGTCAGTACCAGCCGGTGCTTGCAGGTTTACTGCAACATTCAGCATTACAGGTGTTGCAGGTTTCTTCCTGACCTAAACTGACATGGTGTGATACAATCTTGAAAGTGACTCTAAATCCCAATGAAAAGAAAAAGTAAAAAATAAAAAAAACATTTTTTACCGAAAAGATATTTTACTTGACGATGCTTAAAGGCATAATATCACTGTCTGACACAAATTAAGTTGTCGTTTTGGACCGAATTGTAGTTTACAATGCAAAGTACATGATCTTA
>JAUTBR010197966.1:14275-26368 GCA_032361205.1 Pseudorimula midatlantica | reverse complement strand
AAATCCAAAATGGCCGAAATATCATTCATATGTACCGATATGGACAGACAAACATGAACTGCAAAAAGGAATGCAAATGACTCAGACGCAGTTATAAATCAAAGTTGATGCTAGTGTATAATGCATTGCTCTCTGTTAAAGACAGACATGACGTGCGAGTTAATCCCACCGACGAAATCCTGAGCCTTTAATAACAGTAATACAGGCACACACAGATTTCATGCATCGATTTACAAACAACCGCTATTTAGTTTCTCAAAATTCAAATGAAAGAGACATATGGAAATTCCGAATTTTTCAATATAGAAATGCGTTATTTATTTTACATCTTGAATTGGGGAGACGATAAATCGATATGGGCATACGAAATCGGCAGAGTAATGCAGTTTATGTGAACAACAAGCATACTCAAATTGATGATTCTCAAAGATTGTTCGAGTTCGTCTGCAATCCAAAGAGCTCTTCAGTTAACAACAGCTAGTGCAACTGAAAAAAAGTCGGGATCTATGTGCTTTAATCTTATCATGACAGCAATAGACCCTTAACACTTGAAACAATCCTAGCCCTATGTCAGAAAACACGAAGCACTGTGTATACTAATTAGCAGATGAAACCCATTCTCTTTAATAAAGTGCTATCAAGGAAGTGCTTCCAGTCGCCGTGGTACTTGTATGTTACAGACGATATGAAGAGATGCTTAATGCAATGATGGCTATGTTGTGTTAGCGTAACGTGTAGGTTTCCAGTGCAGAAGAACATGAAGTAGCGAGTCTAGACCCCTATCATGACAGTTATTACAACACTCCTATACGTAGCTCACATTAGTACGCCCGGTGCTCAGCCTGTCTTCAAATATAATGGTGTAACGCTACTCATTCGATTTTAGCCTGAATATCTCTGACAAAAGTGATGTTATCAGAAAAGTAGCTCATTATGCATGCTGTTTACAACATGTTTGCATTGAAGTTGTGACATTGGGTATGGACAGTATTATACATCCGTCATTTGATTCAACATTTGTTTCGTACAAAAGATAAATTAGTTATTTAATTATATCATATATTAGCGTATGAATGAGCGGCGCTTTTAACGTAGAGGATTTTGATTTCAACATATGTTATTGTCACAAATTCAGTAGGACACAATAGGGAAACACTTATACATCAAAGGCATCTCATTAACATAGAGGATCACTTGTACCTATATTATGCAATGTAAGTGTTCTTTAGAGAATATACAAGTATTGGTACTACACTTGGCTTAGCTTCTCGAAACTTCGTAAGTCCTAAGAAGTTCGTAAGTACTAAGAAATTGCCCAACTGGTTTTCTGCTTATGTTAATTTTCGAACAGATCTTTTCTATCAGAAGTTTCGAGAATACGGGTCCAGGTGAATAACCGTTAAGTATTTCGATATGTTATCACGTTAAAATCTCACAGACTCCCTCCCGCCCATCATATTCCAATAAAGTTGCCAATAATCGTATGCAGAGACATGCTTTCTCCGATTAATATTGAGCAATAATGCTACGCTATTGTCACAACTCTGGATTTAATAGTGGCATTTTCTCGTATCGATTTCAGGAGTTGATAGCATCCACATATATGTAGTTGCCAATAGCATTCCTTATGAAATGAGACAACAGACTAGGTCACGACACAACTTAACAGATGTTATGACTATCCGTATAAATGTATGCACCAGCCTGATTTTGTGTATTAGTTTATAGCAGTTATATGAGGCGTGTGCTAAACGAGCATGTAATTAAATGTGAAGTAAATTAAAGTTTTCTTTCAGAACTAAAACGTACATATGCGATTTTATAAAGATACTCTCCACAGTAACTGATGCATTAAATTGGTACTCAAGAATCTTTCGTATTATCATTCTTAAAATTCTTTCAACTTTCAAAATATGGGTATAATATAGCTCAGTAGGTGTTATGGCTGCTTTAATGACACTGTCATATACGATGTCAGTGAAGATACATTGAAGAATAATGCACCATGCCGATGTATACCAGAACGCATTCGTACCATTAAATGCATAATATCATATATATTTATGGTTGTTTTGAACTAGTTCTTAGCTACCACTGAAAGGCACATTCAGTTGATATACACACTCACATGTATACTTCCAAAAACCGTTCCACTGCTGTATGATAGACAACATTACCTGCAATACCTCGATAGTTTGAATAGTCTTCACCTATATGGGTGAAAGATTCCCGCTGTGACGTTAAACAATAATTCATTCATTCATTCATTCATGAATTGAGTGTGTTACCAGCAGTCGTGAATCTGAATGTGGTCGTATTTATTTGTGCTTAATTATATTATTTGCAAAGGGCTATAACTCAGAATGGTACTACATTTTCTATGAATTCAAAGTGAAACGACTATGTTTTCTTAGAAATTCTTCATAGATCAGTTGATGCATCAAAGACAATCTAATTAGCGGAACGTTCCATTTTTTAATATTACATATGATTATATTTGATAAGTATCGAGTGTAGGGGAATCAGTTCGTCGCAAATGGGTGAAAGATTACCGCAGCGACGTTAAACCCCATATTCACTCACTCACCTTTTTGTGAATAAGTACATAAGCAGTCTCAAACCTAAATTTGTTTGTCCATTATATAGGTCAACCATCCGTGATAGTATGCCTTTAATATATAGATGCGTTCATGAAATAATTGAAAAATATTTGAAAAATACATACATTCTAGACTATCTTGTTTTTTTCTCTTCTCCACAAATGTGTGAGAATATCATTGAACACAGACTCTTGAGAGGCACACAGCAGTGCCTGTTTGTATTAATATTATGAAAGCCTAAGGAGAGAGTCTATAATGTCAAGCCGATACTAATTCAATACACGTATACGGATAATAAAGATAAGTGTATGGGGCCATCTCTAAAGTGTGCAGTTTAGATAAAGATTTAAGTGTTTGGGTTTAAGTTATGCATTTAATACCATTTATATTAATGTAAAGTGTACACTGTGTTATAACACTGCTTGTTCCAGGTGATGACCTAACTACGTCAGCCCCCATGCCGAGGTTTTTGAAAACACCGACTAACGTGACCTACAACCGAGGAGAGGAGGCCATATTGCAATGCGCGGTGCAGCACATCGGAACGCGGACGGTGAGTCCTCTATGACGCATCTAATGGGCCAAGTGTTAGGAAACAGGATTGGGATCATCGTAGGAAATAAATAAAAAAAGAACATAGTCCACAACAACTACCAACTAAAAAGAAAAAATGGTATTAAACTAAAAAAGCATTAAAAAGAAAGAAAGAAAACAAGAAAAGGGGGAAACAAGGGGTACACATCGACATTCTGAATTATTGTCATGACAGGTCATTGGCACATCAACATTTCCAATACTGAAAATTCACAGCTTTTTAATATTCAACCGTATTCGCTGAACGATGTGCATGTCATGACACATTCACATGCACATGACGCATCCACACGACACATCCACACCACAGGGCCATTCAACAGCAAATTCAGCAATCATTTACTTATTCCGTAGATCGGTAGACGTATTCTTCGCTTAAGTGTCCGGGTACTGCCGCACCCGCTCTATATCTTGGTGCATTCTGTACGACTTTACCGTGAACTTTAAACAAACGATAATTGTAATTGAGTGTTTACATTGATGTTAAATTTGTTCATGTGATATCATCTTCAAACACTATCCATGATCCTCAGTGGATATACGGGACACCTTGTGGGCATTTGGCCAAATTTCACTCCTATCGAAAAGTTCAGAATGCATATAAAACATCAACCGTTTACAATGTAAATACTGGATACTGTTTTGACTCGTTCTTAGCTGTCTTCTTGCACATGTCTCGTTATCGCATCGCCATCTGCTGATGAGGACATTCGTGATATCCTCGTCAACGTTATCGTCTCCGCTAGCATGCGCATGCCGCTATTAAAGGAAACCAGATGACGTTGAAAATATAATTGCTTCCATAAACTATACCCTGAAGAGATGTTTTTGATGGTTTTAAACTACAATTTAGAACACGATAGAACACAGGTGTGCAATGAAGTTGGCCATAGTCGAATACTGACATGCTCCTAACTATAATAGTATTCATTTAAATAAAGCCCGTGGTGTTTTTTTGCAATTCATAAATTATACAGGTGTCGGAGCCGAGTTTGCTTTATGTTTTCATGAAACGGACCCAAACCCCAGTATATTCTAGTTATATAGCATCTTCAGCATTATGACCTCTAATTGCGTACATTCACATGGCTTAAGAAAATGCATATGAAGTTAAGTAATATAATTAAAGTAATTAAGAATTGCGTATGGATCAAAGTAAAATATGCCATGCAGTCATGCAGTCATGCAGACAAGTATTTCATAATTTATCTGCATATAATTATCATTAAGGATCTACAAGCAGACACAACTACAAACTCGTCGTAAAGTATTTAAGCGTTGTGCATGGGTCAAACCCAAATATCATTGTTTACAGGGACGTTAAACAACAACTCAATCCAATTATTGGCTATATAATTAGGTCGCTTCTGATGAATTCGCCTATTTATATATATATGTCATAGTGTTAAAATTCAGTTAATATTCTTCACAATAATAAATTGTGAAGAATATTAACTGAATGTTAACACTATGACATATACATTCTATCTTAATGTATACTATTCTCATATACATGTAGGCTTTCTCTACCATGAGTGTTTGTTTCAAATACTCCCAAATACTACAAGCCCTTTAACACGGTGCAAGCCTCCGACTTCAGTATTTGGAGCCAATGTACACCAACTGTGCAGAACTTTGGCACAAGTAAGACAGACCTGCACCTGTGGTCAATCGATGGAAGAAGTGTCTCAGATATGCACCTAAAACACCGTTTTTTAATGAAGTGTTCAATTATGTAAATGACCACTCCTCCTGTAGTCTGCCACGGTTTCATCTTCCCAGGGGAAGGAAACATGGTGTCTGTCACCTATGCTTGGTAACTCATCTGATTGTGGGTTCCTCACAATAACATAGCATGTTCCAATTACTGGCTTGTCAAATATCTAAAACATGATAGATAATGGATTACCGTGACATGAGACCTGACCGTAAATGGTAGAAGTGTACGCATGCCTCTTAATCATCGCGGGGTCTTTGTTAAGTATTAATTAATATGTCAAACGAATTCATGCTCATATACTAGTGGCTGTGCAATTAATACCGCGGTTAGGCTATGCTGACATGTCATTGGTGTTTGGCTATAACTGTGATATAAACAGTTCATATGACAATACTACAAGCATTATATAACGTGATTCTCAATTTTCGCAAGGTCGAGTGTCTCCTACTGTCAAATATTGATGTCTGGTAACTCTTGCTCTTCAGCAATATCATGGTTACGTCTTTGTACCGATCAACCCAAGCTTTCTACACGTACAATTCACACGGAGATGCTATTTCTTTTCTGTCGTGCATACAGTATTATCATATGAAAATTATACGTACGATGCTTCTCTTAGATCAGAATACGATAGTATTTAATGGATATTTTCTGAAACATTACTGGAGCAGAAATGGGAACTGTCGTATTGTATGATTTGACCGATTTAGCAAGCACCCCAAGTTCCCAGATAACGTAATATAATCATAATTTGCCTGGATGCTCCATTCATAATTCATTGTATCCATGCAGTGGGATAATTGAGAAAGACGTATAATATTCTTTGTTAGACCCAGTTCAACAAGACGTGTAATAGTGTAATCATATTGTGAGCATGACTATCTACTATTTATAGCCATACTTTCAGCATTACTGGTACAACTTATATATTAATATGTTAATATAGACTGATCAAGCCAGACTTTCAGTAATATATGTAACGTTCATTTTAATGAAGCATTTGAGAGGCTATCCTCAACCTAGGTCGTATAACGCGTTACCTACAAGCGTACGTCATAAGCACATCATCAACTGAATCTACCTTTCTTCTACAACAGTTCTCCGGGGGTAATATTTTAGAATGATACACATTCCTGTTGTCTTTGTAGAATCCTGCCAAAGTGGTTCTAGAAAGGCTTGGCATAGCTAGAATATCCATGTTTACGTTAGTAAATACCTTGCATGTGGGGCTAGGCGAAACCAGGAACATACCTTTCCTTTTCCTTGCAATATGTAACACAACCTAAAGCCTCTAATTTTTAGTTTGAGACTTTAAGTCTGAGAAATAGGATTACACAGATTTACTTCAATGTGGTAGTAGCAACTCCCAACCGTAAACTATCAAGAATAGATAAGCCTCGTATTGTATCTATAGGAAACGGAAATCACGACAAATAATTCAAAATGTAAACGATTTCTCTTTCAACTATAATCAGCATTGATAATTCACAGCTTGATATTTGGATTCCATTTCCAGGTTGTTTGGCGGCGCGCATCTGATCCAAACCCATTAACGATTGGGACTACAACTTACTTCCGGGATAAACGGCTGACGGTACACCACGAGAAGTTGTCTCTGGAGTGGAACTTCCACATCCGGAATGTCACGCTAGCCGACGCAGGAGTGTACGAGTGTCAGATTAGCTCCAAAACCAGGAGCATACGACACCACGTCTTACTTCGAGTGGATGGTAAGTCCAGGCTCCGGCGCTAATTAATCGTATTAGAAGGCTGCTGACTGTCATGTTGCTGAAGGTCGGGTGCTGCATGCTTCTAATAGGCAGCTATACGTGGACACGAGGACACTGTGTATGTGTCACTACTATTGACGTCAAGTCATGACGAACCCATGTCAAGCTATTGCTCTCTCTTGACCTTCAGTCTGAGTACACCATAGTCCCAGTCGACGTGACGAAGGAGGTGCCGACTGACGACGATGTCAACCAAGGTATTGCTAACGTCGACGGCGTTGCAAGGAGCTGCTGAGTTACCTACCGTACATTGCGGCTACTTATTCCGGTTTCCGGTTAAGTATTCGCGAATACCTAATCGGTAACCAACTTCACATTCCTTTTACTAATTCGAATGAGTTACTTGTTCAAGTTTCCCTACAATTCATTGCAAGTGAACATTTCTTAACCCGCTACAAATGTAAGTCCATTGTTTACAACACTTCTATTGCAAATACTTGAAGATATGGTTAGCTAAAACTTTTGTAGCGATATAAATATAAAATGGTTCATGTAATCAGACTTACATGTGTAGTAGGTTCCACACATTTTACTCACAATTAATGTTATACATGTGCATATAGATAATAGTTCTATGATTTGCTCAAGTAAATCATTCAATGTGATAATACATTTGATATTGTCCTATTAAATAGTTGATTTAGCAAATATCACTAATAAGTGTTTAATGTAGAGATAGTTTTAAATACACCGCAAACTCACTTTCATATCAATAAAAACGAATTAAAAGAAAATATGGACATAATATGTTGATCATGATCATGAGCTGAATAGTGTTAACCCACAGGGGTTCGGTGATAGAATAGTATTTGTTTATTATTTTGTATTTAACATATTTATAATAACTACCCGGTATTGTTTATCTAAAAAATAAAATATAAGAAATCTTAATACTACCAGTCTGTAATTCTAGGCCTTACATTCCAAACTGATATTACTAATAGAAGTTTGGAATGTGAGGCCTAGAATTAAAGACTGAAAGTATAAAGAAATTACAAAATATATAAAATAAATATATTTTAAAATAATTTAAAAGAGAGATATATATATATTATTCTATCACCGAAGCCCTGTGTGTTAACCATGTTTGTATCTTGACAATATCAATTTGGTTGATTGTATCATCCAGAATTACCGACACTGTAAACTATGAACTTTCTCATTTGCACTACAGAATTGCTTCTAGATCTGCATGTGAACTGCAGATAAAAGTGAGAGTTATTTAGACATGTATATAGGGAGGAATATGTCTCAATGTGAATCCATTCTTGGAATAATATCTCTATAATACGCCATTATTCAGCCAAATCGCACCCATCTATAATCGATACAATGAATGAATGTATTTAGACAGAACCTCGGAAAACGACTCGTTATAGTTGTTAATCTACAAACTCCCAACGGCGCCCAGGGATCTAGAACGTGGATCGCTCAGCTGATATACAAGCTACCGCACAGCGTCCCTAATAACAAATAGGTTTGAGCTACTAGTATCTGTAATATATCAACCAGCATGCGACAGCCATGGTAGTACGGCTTATTTGACATAATATGTTTACATATGTAGAAGAGAAAATAAATAGTGTTCGCTTGGCTGTATACTCTGATATGAAGAAGTAAAGGTTACTATAGTACACATATTAGTCAGAGAGGAAATAGTAACTCTAGTTAATCAGAAATAATAACACACAGAACAGAGTGAGTAGTGGTATAGAGAAGATCTGGTTCGAGATGGAAGACATTTTCTTGAAGTAGTAATTCCGATGTAAATTTAAACGCCACCCCATGATGCAGTTGATGCGCTGTGTCACATCAATGTCATCTGTCGGTAATTCAAGTCAGAAACATTGCAATGCTTGGCCAAGCTTGATGAAGCGTATTCTGCATTAACAATAATATTAATTTGTCCCCTAAAATGCTTTCACACTCAAATACTATATTTTTTAAATTGCATTCAGGATGTACATGCGCAATGTATATATCCATTTCGCCCCCCCCCCCCACACCCAAACTAAAAACAAAAACAAACAAAGAAATCCCCCCTGAAAAGCCCCAGTGAGGCAAACAACACATGCATGCGTATTCTTTATCAAGCCTGACAAATAATGCCACAACGTCATGCTTTAGTTGCATCGTTCTACATGTCGACTTCCGCTAGAGATACATTAATAATAATAAAAGATATGTACCAGTCGTCACTGAATTTCCTGGATATAACCAATTTGTGAGTTTCATCTTCCATAGTGTTTGGCTAAGTGCTACTAAAACAGGACGTGACTTAAACATGGATTGATTTAGACCCTGTGCATTCAAAATTGAATAAATGTAATATTTGTAATTCAAAATATTAATATTTATTCCAATCTATTGCCGACACTCTAGCCGTCAGATTTGGACTAAATTTAATTACTACGGCATAGCTGCGGGTATATGATAGTGAATAAAGGGTATTGCTTGTTTGATGGGATTTAAGTGCCTTATGCATTGCTCTGTCTAATACTGTTTCGTCTTCGTATATACCAGTATATATCTAATTTATCTGAAAGCACTATTGCACTTTGCTTTTAGCAATACAAACTCGCTATTTAGTAACACAGTTAGGCCTGTATACGAGGTAATCTATTCATATATCTTTCAAGTTTTCAACACATTCCATTTCTTGATAACATGTATGAACATTGCATACATAGTTTACCGTAATTATATACTTCAAAAAGCTCAAAATCATAACCATGTACTTCTATATTTTTTAATATAATGTTATACACGTTTCATGGTTTTTTCCCCATACTGTTACCACAAATCTGCAACAGTGATAGCAGAATATATCACTTTTAGTTTGTAAAGTGCGAGCTATAAAAACATCTTCTCTGATATCTTTTAATAAATACTACATGTTTTCTCATCTAGAATTCAAGCACGACGCACTTAGCTCGAAATTACCCTCTGGTATTACATTTTCGTTGTAAACATTTCCAGGCGATACTGGAATAATGATTCTATGCGACCATTTTTTGGATTACCGCTGGAATGTGAGGAATACCGAATTAGTCGGATAGACGTTACGTTGAACAGGTGCGGACACACACTAGGTGCTTCGCGATAAGACACCACATGTTTTAATTAAGATGAATTCACAAGATCTCACAACAAGACATACATTTGCTGATGGATGCCATCGGCATGTGCTCTGATGGGGCAGTCAGCAGACATCACATTTGAGGTAGTTAATCTGGTAGTCATGGCCAATTCACTAATACATATCTAGTAAGGTTCGCGTTCTGAATATAGACAACTTTAAAGGAGAACGATTTTTGTAGAGCAGACAGTATACACTAACTATTTACTGTAAATATATGTATACATTCCACTAAATATGTACTGTAAATATATCCCACTCCATCCAAATAAAAATAAAATAAAACATCCTCAGAACAACAAAAACAACGAACATCCGCCAAAAATAAAATATAAAGAAAGATAAAACAACAAACAAACTAGACAAATACATATATTTATATAGCACACACATATCAGTGATACACATAGTACACCCCCACCCCCGTGTCCCACTAGCACCAACCAAAAAACCACAAACACACAAAAACCTCCCAAATGTATTTTTTACATATGCTAATTATAACATACTCTTGTTCACACACCTTTTTGCCTTTTTGCCTGTTCCATCTTTTGGACATCGCTCTTCTACATAAAGTAATACTTACTCAAAATATTTAGTGATAGCTATGAACAGATGTTTTATTAAAAAACAAATTGGTCATGGCGTTCAAAATACGAAAATTATAGTTTCTTCTTTGCTTTCCATTCCATCAATTATTTACCGGGGTAATCTACAAACTATGGGTGCCAATGCATTTCATGCCAAACTTTAAGAATACCTTATCACTAGTTATTGTATGTGTGTATGCAGTTTACTTACATGCAACACCCATTGTGGGTATGCTCAACTTTACCTATCTGTTTTTCATATGTACTATGCTCAAGAATAATCATTTGATTTGTTTCTTTCAGATAAACCATTACGGCCTACATATACACCAGGTAAGTTTACATTACAATGAGTGAGTGCTTCATACATGTGCATCGTGTATCCCTATGCTTATCAGAATGTTTAGTAAATATAAGAAAGTATTTACATTGCATTTGGAGAATGTTTCGTCCATGGATATAACTCGCTATATAAATGGACTTACTTACTTACTTACTAACTACTACTACTACTACTACTACTACTACTACTACTACTACTATGCGGACGGCGACGACGACTACTGCTGCTGCTACTACCACTACCACCCATTACTTACCACATTTTATTATTATTGTAGTAGTATTAGTAGTAAATAGTAGTAACGGTAGTAGTAGTTGTAGTACTAGTAGCAGTAGTAGTAGTAGTAGTAGTAGTAGTAACAGTAGCAGTAGTAGTAGTAGTAGTATTTGTATTGTTCTTATGATCCTCAGTATTATATGAAATAATTATTTTAAAAGTGTGTTCTCTTGTTCAGACTTTCTGACTGGTGAACGTTCTTACTCTTTAGTACGCCTTCTCACTTTTAAATAAATAATTACTTAAATATTAGTTTGCCCTAAAGCTTGTAGCCGGTTATCTTTGATCCGTTTTACAATGGTAGCTGATGAAACCTACCAAAAGCGACTGTATAAAACATAGAGCAATAACGGCTTTCAACTATGTTTGCACCGTCTGACCCAATGTAGCTATTGCTTGGATGTGAAGAGTGTAAAATGATGAACTATAGTTCGAGCCTGTTTATTCTTGAACAACGACAAACTCGCAATTCCTCCATCAACTAAGCTTACCGAGGGCAATCCCGGACGCAAGCCGCTTCCGAGAGTAGACCAGTTATTGTCAGGAAAGGCGCCATTACACCAGCAGACTCAACTATACCAAGCCAAAGATGTGTGAAGACTTATCCCGCTTGTTTTTCGTAGAAAGAAATAGGAATGAACTTGATGCAATCGGTCCAAATGTGCTATGCTGATATATATATATAAATACAAAAAATAGAGAGTAGTAAATAGCACTTCGTGGCATTGAAGATCAGCAGGAATCTATCAAAAGATAGTCTGGTAGAATGCTTTGTCTGGAATTCCGCTTCGTCCTTTGAAAACAATCTCATCTAACTGAGACTTTGCTTTCCCATGTGTCGGTCCCATGCTAAGGTACACTCGCAGCTTGATGTTATTTGACATACATTAAACCATCCATTCGGAAAATAGATAGCCGTCTAGATTCCTAAGAATGTGTTATGTTTTTTGAGAGATATGTATGAAGGTATCTCTGCATCTATATTCGATGATAATATGTTTAACTTTTATGCTTGCGAACATTACACATGTGGTCGTAAAT
>JAUTBR010197966.1:2053-14175 GCA_032361205.1 Pseudorimula midatlantica | reverse complement strand
TATGAACACGTTCAGTGAATGGTTTCTAACATTACGTTGTAGGTCTGTTTTGTACTTATGTTACAAAATCAAATGTCATTATACAGTTAATACTAATTAAGTAGTCCTTCCATAATTACAATGCTATGCCAAGCATGTCGGTCACTACGATACAAACTATGTATGGTATATACATATATTTCACCCTGATATTCTGGGAGAAATAGGAAATTTGTGTTGAAAAAAGTAATGGAAACATTATTTGTAGTTTTTCTGAAACAGTACGTCATCAAACTAAATTTGTCGACGGATATAAATAAAGTGTAATCACGTTTCTAACTTCATGCCAATTTAATTTCCATAGACCAGTTAGAAGTTAAAGAACTTGAATTTGTTATCCCTATTCCCTATCTATAATGACCATTGTGAGAACAAATTTCGAAGTGTTGAGAAAAGAATTGCCCAAACTCTATGCATTGAGATTTTCTTTGTGAGACACTGGGAGATTTTCTTTCTGAGATACTGGGGTGTACTGATTCAGAAACAAATAATTTACATTGCTTTTTCCCCACACCTTTTAAGATTAGCAGTTATACTACCAGACTACTGAGGTGTCAGCATTGAGCAACACCAACTCATTCACGTCATGTGGATGCTAATAATATACACGAGCAAGCATGTTCTTATAGGGTATTCCAGGTATTCGACAGGAGATTCTCAGTATCACTGGTAATTAGGATAACACCAATTACCAATGTTTCTACATTTCCCCACGTCATTCTATGACCATTGACTAGATATGTTTTACCTTACCTTTTTACTAATAGTCTTGCGTTGCTAACGAAACACCGTATATTTCCCTGTAGCTTTAGCTGTGGTAGCGCTACGGTGCTTGCTTCATTGTAGACCTCAGTCAGGTTCCTTGGAGACCGTAGCTTTTTACCAATAGTCTTGCATTGCTGACGAAACACCCTAGTTTACCCCGAATCTATCATGTTAGGGCTACGGTCTCTAAGCTTTATTGTAGTAGGCATAGCCATGTCCCTCGGAGATAGTCACTGTCCAGACGTCTCTACTTTCCAGTCTGTTATTCTTTCTCGATCACTTGACCATCTTCGGTTCTATTCTCAAGTGCTTGGCTGTAATTAAAGTTACCATGAACACGAACACGCAATATGCAAATTTAAATTGCTATGACACCATCATCGTAGTAGCTAGGTAATTCTGAAAGCATTCCTATCATACATTCTATAAACCACGCATCCAATTGCGAGTGTAACCCATACTGACCATACTATTAATCTTCCATGACCTTATTTTCCAAAGCATATCTGGTATTTATAGGAGATTTAGTAGATATTGTTATTCATAATTTAGGAAAACCTGGATCAAACACAGAGCGAACGCATTCTAATATAATATGAGAGAATGCAGTTTAAGAACGGTAGTCATGCACAGACGAATATATGTTACCTAATTAATGAACATAAATTATTCCACATTGGTCCAAATGTCAGATAGGTCTCCGGGGATGTTGGAATGGCAAGGAGAGGACCGCCAATCCTACAGTCAAATAGAGGACCCTTCTGATAGCAATTGCACTGGAGAGCTGGTTTGCTAAATTGAAATGAAGGGAAACGGGTGTAGCCTCAAGAGAAAGAAACGTCAGTGCAATGAATTACAGTGGTAAAAGCTCGATTTGAATGAAGTAACAAAAGCTGGCCAACGATTTCATTACGTGCTATTCATAGACGATGTTCTACTTATTCTAAGAGCCCTGTTTCCTTTCAATGCTGCCTGATTTTGTAATTAAACTATATAGCCGTCGTTCTTTTTCATTCGTGTTGAATATTTGTCAATCAATACATATTGCATTTATATACGAAACACTGGATGATACATTCGGATACAAAGCATCGTCATGCATCTCTTCCATTAAATGGGAGTTGTTTTTAACTGTAAACTATAAATGCACTATGTTAATGTCTCTTCGTTGAGCATTTATTATCAGACTGTTTGAGGCAATACGTTTTACTATGTGCTCTAATATTACAAACGTAAAACTACACTATTGAAAACACTATATTGCATTGGTGTCATATTTGACACATAATATTTAGGCATATTATTAACTAACAGCAGTCATATGAGGACAGCTAGAATATAAACTATGAAGAGATTTACATCATATCCACTCGCTTGAACATGTATTGTTTGCTATGCACAATCAACACTGATCAACACGTGTTGCAAACTACGGGTACACAAGAGGGCAACACGTACACATGCACGTAAACTAGTTGAACGCATACATAACTGGGATCACTGCTTTACAATATTAACGTGCATTCATATGCGAGTACAAATAGGTCTGTCTTTGTCCATTTCACAGACAGTTGAGCTATTAGGAACACGCTACAGAGCTGTCACAACACATGACGGAGATGGTTATCCTGCGCCAGGGGGAAAGCTACGTCAACTCGTGACCAATTCACACCTACGGTGCTGACTTACCGTTCATCCGTCTGTTGGCATTACGGATTAGGTTGACTGCAGAGGAGCATGCCTGGAATCAGCCATAGTTATTAACGGGAATTCCGTCTTGTCATTTGTAATACTATCAACGGCACACTTCACCCTAAGCCTGCAACTACAGAACAGAGAGATGCTTTCGGTTCATTGGGCTGATCACATTGCATACTGTCCAGCAGCGATGACTAGCTATGGTGCGTTGACTTTTCTACAGAGGTATTCACTGAGTACCCAACATAACAGGGACTAGTTCTTGTGCCAATAGGGACAGTAAGTCTCGTCGGTGTCATTTCCGGTGACAGGAAAAAGTTCGACGGTTGCTATGAATGACGTCTGAATCGTGACGTCTTCATGTGAGGTCACAATGGGATATCGTCAAACGTGTAGCGCATTTAGGTGATGGCCGGTTTAAGTCACCGGATATGGAATTAATCTCGAGCTATCTCGTGTCAACTTACGGTCCCTATACGTTCATTGTGGAATTCGGAAGCGTTTATGACACGTAGTGTGTTAGAACCAGGGTCATGGGTATCTTTATACGAATCCTCCATATCTACTACGGGACTACTATACAGACTATCGTTGCGATCTCTTATATATACGAAGATCGTGCCTTCACGAGAGCGCTATTGAATCATAGTGGATACGACGAGAGCTTAGAGAAACGCTACCCTGTTCCAGAGACCGATCGTGGC
The DNA here is from genome assembly GCA_032361205.1 of Pseudorimula midatlantica. NCBI lineage: Eukaryota > Metazoa > Mollusca > Gastropoda > Lepetellida > Lepetodrilidae > Pseudorimula > Pseudorimula midatlantica. Next base: position 10,969 of record JAUTBR010197966.1, on the reverse strand, counting down.
TATACGAGTCGTAACTCCCATATGTTAACCACTGGGCCGGTATTCATAAAAAGGGCCAAATAATATAGCAAACACCGACAAGCCCTTTCATAAAAAGGGCCAAATAATATAGCAAACACCGACAAGCCCTTTTATGAATACCGGCCCTGGAGTTTCGTAGCGCTACGATTGTATTGTGGAACGGGATCCATGCAGTTAACGAGAGCCCCTCCTAGCACGGAGAAGACAATACCATGTTTAAGAATGCATGTTACAGACTGTTGCATGAGGCCATACTAATTTACCATAACATAGCACTTACCTCTTTGGGCCCATAAACCCATCTGGATCAGATATATAATTGTTTATGTACACATTATAAATGCGTTAAAAGACGAACAAATCGTTTACAGTAATGACTTTCCACACACAATTTTATGTGCAGATACTTCATACTCAGCAGTTAAATGTGGCATAATCTCTTCACTCCGCTAGTTCTAAACATCGTTTAGTTCAATCCAACTCGGGCGTAAAGTAGTAATAAAACAAAAGCACGACCACTGCTAGTCAGTTTACCGAGAATCAAAGTCAATATTGCTCCCGCAAACTGGCTTAGACTTTACGAGGGACTCTTCGGTGTCCTGCGCGATGTCTTCATTCCACGGAGGTGTGAAATAAAAGCTGGGAAAGCAATTGAAGTGTACAAATTGACAATTTTCTAAACCAATGCAGCGGTTGGCAGTACCCTTCTTGTGCAGTGAGCATTGATTACTCTGTGCTTTAATGATTACACAAATAACACGGGCAGCCGCAAATTACGTCTTTGTCCTTAAACCTGTCACAGTTTGCCCTCACAACGATGGGCTATCAGTGGGTAATTCTTCGCTATTCGCGATGAATTCCAATTCTTGCTTCTTTGAGATGCATGATTTCCCTGTCAGAGGTTCGCTGCAAGTCCGTGTTTATCGTGGTGTAGATCATTTAATAATCCAGATAAGTCCGTGATACATGGCCAACATTGATGAGAACAATTTGCCTTGGGTCATATTTGACTCCCTATCTACCACAGCAATGAAGAAAAAAAGATTGAGAAATTGTTACCGACGGATTGTAGATAATGGGCTATTTTCATGAAACTGGATTTTTATAGTAGCCACGTATTTGTATTCAAATTGGAAGTTCAAATCTACATTTTGTTCTGATCAATATTGCATCATAACCGTGTTTGATTGGTATGTTCCCATGCAGCTTCACGTTTGTAATAGTAATTCAATGCTTGCTAACATTGAACATAATATAATAATTTCGTAATAGTTAAGTTTAATTGTAATAAAAAACACGATATTTAACAAAATAGTATGTAAATAGTCTCAAACAGAGTGTTCTACAAGATAACGACACGACACGTACATGCAGTGCTTATAGATGTTTAACGAAAACAACTTGAACAGTGACACATAAAATACATTTCCCATTCTGATGCCATGTGTAAGGTATCTTGACACCTTCATCTGCTCTTCCCTGGATCGGGGCAAGAAAATAGCCCCCAAGAAACAACTCTGCTCAAACATTTCAATCAATCAGTCTATTTATCTTTATTGAAGTTGCTTTCTGTCTTTCGGGTCGATCATTGCCTTGTCTTATACTATGTGGCTCAAATGTCGGATTCAACAGTCCCGGTTCCGTACTTCCCCAGATTCGGATTATTGCATTGCTTTTCTGTCTTGCTTTACGAGCCCCGGGACAACCCGGCCACTAATACAAGATCCATGTGCAAATATTTGGTGGCCACTTACAAACCGAGCTTTACAACTGGGGCACTGATTGCATTAACTTACGTTATCCAGTCTATTGATGCTGGGGGGATACGACTTGCTGTATATACATGACATGCAAATTGAAATGGAATATTCCTAAAAGCATCTGCATAACGGTGTAAGGATGTACTGCAGTGTTTTAATTTACTTGAAGGAACATAAGAGTGTAAATTGTATGATGAAATATTATTTGTCGGAAAATAGTGTATTCAATTGCACGATGCTAGTGATGCAGATGTTACGGTTGTCAGTTACAATGTAGGCTAATTCTGACTACTGATGCCATCCGTCAAGCCTTGATGGCCGCTCGTGTTCTATCCTTGTCAATTTGGACGCGATTCTGTCTTTGAACAAATGGACACAGACACATAAGCAGTTTAAATTTGCCGGGGGAAATCATGCGTATTTACGAACCTCTTTGTCTAACCTGACAATGTATTCTTTCTTAGAAGCAGTCGACGTTATATTTGTTTTCCACAGTATTCTATGGAAACCCGGGCCTGCGATAAAGAAACAGCTTACTTTGATGAATTTACCGAGAGACAGTTCGTGACAACAACTTGCTAGTGTAAGAATATAGCTCCAGGTCGGTCCAGTTGCTAGTTTGTATTGAACCGGTATTTATAAGGATCCACTCCGACAAATATCAGAGACACTTGATGACTATCACGCTCCGCCAGGACTATATGGACTGTATATGTATACATCACGGTTCCTCTCTGGTCTCACATACCATAGTCCACATCCCTGGGGGTCAATTCCTGAATGAGACAAACCCATTTTAGTGCCTTGGTGTCAGAATATGTATGACTGGATATGTCTAGGAATAATCTAGCCTTATTTCACCCTTTTCCAATAAGTCAAGGGTCGTAAAATACAGCCTTACATGAAACAACGGCAAGACAGGACGCCGTATATCCACAGACTAGACCCTTTTGATGGCCTTTCCTCCGACACTAATTCAAGGGACTATCGTCTTCTTGCCTAGCATTGCCGTCTCGGGATAACACGTCTCTCGCTTCTTGATAACAATATTAAGTTTAATTAAATCTTTACGTCTAGAAACGTGGTTGTATTTGGTTCCTGGGCATATGTTCCACTCAACGACCAGTCTTCTATCCTGGTGTTACACGACTTAATGGTAGACAGGTCCGGTATTATTGCAAAGGCGTCGTTTGAAACGTTAAAGCACATGGGTAATCGAACCGATTTATTATCTTTCTCACCAAGTGAATAAATTCAACATTGCATATGACAACAACATATGGACGTCGTGCATATTACAGGCATATTTTATGGAAATATGGTGTTTAATATTCGGCAATTGTGCACATTCCAAACTAACACTGTTTATCATCGTATTTGATTGTTCATTTAACTTGATCAAAATCTCAGTTACAACGCAACGAATACAAACTGCGTTCATCATTCTGTAGAAATGGTGTCAAACTTCTACACACACATGACGAATACTGGTTAAATATTTGAAATGCATATTGAATAATGAAACAATCGGCAAGTTATCGTTCGTGATAAGGAACTTAACAAGGGGAAACTCGATCCAGACTAGGTTACTCAGGTTATATGATTCGATTAACTAACACTAACTAGATTTTCACGACGTACACACGATAATGGTAAAAGAGCAATTTGGAAGAGAGAAACACGATAATATTCAGGGATGACATATGGGAAAGGTCATAATCTGCTTAACCAAATAAGACGAGGGTACTCATCTTGATGAATTCATTATAATGTGTGTTCCTATCATTGGCATCAAGATGGTGGAAATACTTGGAGGTCCACTCGAACTGACCTCGATATTGCTCTTGAAGTTGTTGTAAGCAATAGCATAGGACATGCATTTTATAAGAAATACATAATAAAATAATATTTTACCTTCTTATCTGCTATGTAAAAGTTTTGAATTATCTTTCAGAAACTACCAAGACTTGTATCATCTTTAGTCATAGTATCTATATAACTGCATTAATCAAGCTGAAGAATATCTAATACATTATTGTTAACCCCCCCAATCGTTCTCTTTTAACACTTTCTATTTTAATTTGCTCTTCACAAAGTCAAAGACATCTCACAGGAATTCCATTACTGGGAATATGTCCGAATTGAGATACAAAATCCTTAAAATAGTATTCACAGTCACACGTGTTCAGCTTACCACCTCCCCGACGCAATTAGCTGAATTTAACTTGTGTATGCTCCTTCAGAGATCTTGGCAATCGCCTATCAATTAACATGATAGCACTGTAATGGAACGTACGCCCTAACATCATGCGATTAGAGACCACACAATGCCGATTTCTTCCAGTAGTATTTCGCCTACGCGATATGTATGCACAACCTCTTTATCATGTAGCGTGTCTTCTAGAATCCCCACCTTCTTCATATTCTTTAAACCAACGTCTATACATTTCGATCAAAAAAGAAACCCCTACATCCCCAACGAAGATTATCGTTGAAGTTGGTAATATCTATTTATTACTTCCCTTCTTCAAGTTTATGCGTCTTTAACCCAGGGTCGGGCATGTAATATTACCTAATCTAAACGATTCGTCTGGAGGCTTGGTAAACGCAGGACCATTTGAGTGCTGGTGGTAGTGCATATCTCAACCACTCGTAACTATCTCTCAATCGTAATTGTACATACGTGATCCGTATCATGGTGCAACCGTTAACGTAATTCGGCGTTCGTTATGTGTTCACGGTTCGTTAACGCAAAGCATTATCTCTGCACCAAACCTTCACTGTAAACTGTTTCGTAATTAATGAAGATGGGTCATTGCTAACGCCAGCGTCTTCTTTTCTTCTTCAGACATTAAGATATCTGGACCTACGTTCATCGAGAAGGGGGACGGCCTGCGGTTGGTGTGCAACGCTACGGGCGATGGCTACCCTCCGGATGTCATTGACTGGTTCAAAGATGGAAACAAAATCTCTGAGGATGACCGCCTTCACATAAGGATCGATGTGTCCCTGGCAGAGAGGACCATTATAAGCGACCTGCATATTAAAAGAGCAGAAATGTCTGATGCCGGGACGTATGTTTGCAGAACGTCAGATCGTCAGATTACGAGCTCTAAAGTCAATATCCTCAATAGTAAGTTCCCTCATATCGCTTGTGTCTTTGCCGAATTGAGCCTCCTCATAGGGGCGGCCATTTCCTTTCACGGTATCTACCTTCTGATGGCTGTTCACTGACAACATCAATTTCCTATATGCACGTTTCATGTCACCTTTTAATGCCGATTCATGATCTTTGGCTATCTGTTGAGCTGGTAGGGCCTCTCTGATTAGGTGAGTAGTTAGAAAGCTGAGGCCAGTAGCTTTGTAGTTCGTCCTGGATCCAGAGTTGTAACGCATGGCGACTAGGTCTGTCATGGGGCCACAAACATTGACTTCTCTATCTCGCGTATTGATTTGGGGGGAAATAGTGCCAGAGATAAAACCTGATCTATTGTACTTAGCGAAAACCGGATAAAGTATGTGTCTTTTGAAATATTCTTTTCAAACCTTCAACTTTCTTTTTAGTTTATTCGATAGATGTTTCGTAACAGCACAATACTCACGCTGATATAACACGAACAGCATTATCTCTATACGTTCTTATCTCTAGACATAGCACTGCATCTTAATATTAACGGCACATTCTTTCTGCTAATGTATTTGTCAGTTTTCTTAATTAATATTGGATACATCCTAAAACTATTTGAACTCAATTGTGTTATCGATATATGAAATATAGATACTTACTATATTACTGCACATTAATGACCGTTAACACAGAGATAGTAAAGACGAATGCACCCTCTACATCAAAGGACACTTATACACAGCATTAAGAAAGTACTATACTAATTGATGTAAAGCATCCTTCAGCTATTGTTTACGTATAATCACTCACTGTCGAATACAAATTGAATACATGCAGTTCAGTCTCGGACAACATCACGTTTGCTTGACATTGCAATTCACTCGCGGAATCGTCTTGGATGTCCATGTTAACATAGTATTTCGGAACTGTCTTGGACAATGCGGCTATGGGGGCGGGTGATGTATTATTTTCAGAAACCATTGTCTGTCAATGTTTACCCGAAGGGTATGAAGCAATATCATTTCCTGTTTCCTAAGCTCTTAAATACCGAGCATATATATATATGCTGTCTCGGTGGTACTGCACGTTGAAGATAAATTACGTCGATATACGTGATGACTATAATACTTTCAATCTAATATTTACAAGAACATGATTTATGAGCATCGTACAACTGCACATAATTATACCCTAATGTCAGGAAGAAATGGATATACAAATTTGTCCTATTCCCTGGAGGAATCCGTATTCGAGTATGACATTTAGATGTGTAGACTAAGCAGCGCAGACTTCTATTTAACGTCTCGCTAGATCCTACCCCTAGTTCATTGCTAATGGATCGCACTACTTATGTCACAAATAGATCTGTGAATTCCTCGCTTCACAGTTCTCGGTGACGTTCATGGAGGGAGTTAGATTGAGAAGATATGTTTCACAGATGTATCTGTCTGTCATAGCACTGCCAGTGTCAAGCGAGGGCGATCACTTCCCGATGGCGCCTAGTAATGAAGAATTCATAATCCTTCAAATGTAGGAACCATTCAAAACCACTCTTTATCGTGCTTTGTAATATGCTCGCTGAACGTAATCGCATAATTACGCCTTTAAAGACATTCGATGATTGTTCTAGCATACAGTTACAAAATAATTTAGATTTTAATTTAAAATATTCAGAGGCTAATGCATAGCTTTGTGAACAGTTCTCTTGCATCACCTTTGAGGGGATTCTCCAAGACACAAATTGAACCTTTTATGGAAATAAAGTTGACGTGAAGAACTAGCATGCTAAGGACGTACACGGAAGTGATAATTAGCAGGTGTCACTTATACCGTGACAGCGATGATCAAGACACACAGCAATGAGGTCACTCAGTACACACGGATAAAGTTGCCGTGATCCTACATTAGAATCAAGGAAGCTATTAAGCTAGGCATCTCACAAATGCAAAACTACAAAAACACTGATTCCCTTTTGAACATGTTTTAGAACCTGTGAAAGTGATATTTGATGTCGAGTTACACGTGTACATATCCACGATTTGTAAGCCAGACAATCGCTCCCAATTTGCTATTAATGAAGTGACAAGCACCGTCCCTAGACGCATGCTTCACTCTGTATAACAGGGAGTCCACACAGTAATGGGCACGTACAAGACTTTGCTTCCTGATTTATGATTCCATGTCGAGTTGGACTATTTGCCAGTCCTTGTTATTTCTTTGGGTGAGACATCTGTCAGAGCATATATTGCCAGTCAGAAACTATAAGATGATATGTACTTTAAAGAAGACTACTAGATTCGGAAGAAACGACCCCATTTCCTTGATCATAATGAATGAATAAATGTTTTACATCACAGCTTGAATATCTTACCCATAGGCGATACAACAATGTTACTTAATAATACATTACTAATTAGACCGGCAAGACAATATACACACACAAAAACACATGAAATCCATGCAAAACATTAAAATCTAGAATACAAATGTATAGACGATTATGATGAGAAAATGTATAAGTACAAGCTTTCATAGAGATGACTTTCCTTTAAAATAATAAAATACGGACCCCAGGAACATTGAATAAATGTTTGACATTAGGCCAAGAATAGAACCCGGCACACTGAGTTGCAGTCCACACAGTGAATCAAGATATGCCTGATTGTGAGGTCCTCGTCACACCGAACGCTTGCATTTTAAAATATAGGAATGAGTGTAAAAAGTATATCCAATCGCCATTGTCGCAGGACGGTTTCGTTCTAACGACAATATACACCCGACTAGAATGTGAAACCAATTACGGGCTGAAAATGATGTACTTTATTATGGACTTCCGTATCCCATTTGGATTGGCGTAGTGATTTAATACGCACTTATTGTTAAGTTTAGAATCACGATATGGAATGGGCATTGATGTAACAGAAGAACTATGTGCAGCCTTCACTGCGGCATCATCTAAATTATTGCCTTTGAGGCCGACATGACTTGGCAACCAACAATAAAAAGCCACCTAGTATTTTGAGGTTTCCAGATAATCGAGAAGTTGTAAAATTTTAATAATAAAATGATTACCACAGTAGTTTTTGATTGCCTAAAGACAGGACAAGGAATCAGAAAATATAGTGCAAGGTCCAGTTTTGAATCTTCTAATGACTTCCAAATCAATTTGAATTGACTTCAGCTGAGAATATGGAACTATTATCCGGGATACGACATTTGTTCAGCAAAGTACTGCTGATATACGAGTTGGTTTGCTGTAGATTATGAAGATTTTGTTAAATCAAGATCAACTGTTGGTTTTACCATTTGCCATTGTGGTAGGTTTATAAATGTGTTTGTTTTAATATTGAAAATATGAATATTAGCCGGAACAATATTCGAATACCAAGAAGAGCAATATCTGAATGTTTGTGTTCATACAGAGTGGTATACTCAGTAATCCTATCCGTAGTGCTGACTGTGACATACCGTTGTGCAATACTCAGGCATACTTCATAACATGTATACCAGAGACGAGGGAACACTAATCAACAAATCCGTCTAGACACCGGACCGACCATGTCAGATTCCGACAATATCGCCGTTTTCATTAAACACCAATATTAACTTCGGCACAGTTTCCTCACCATAACATATCCAGTTAACTAAATAAGCCATTCCAATACCTTGACTAATATCGTATAGAATGTTCAAATAGTATCTACTGCTTACACCTAACTTCAGAAACGTATATCGGGAGTATATGAATATGTATGCACTTAGTAAATCATAGTAAGGCAGATGCAATACAGATTTATTATTGTATTTCCATGTGAAACCTAATACTTTAATTTTCGGACAGTTATTTTAGCATTATATAATTTCTTTATGTATACTCCCCATAGAAGTGAGATAAAGCATACTGGTCCACAAGCCAGGGAAATAATAATGTTTTGAGTATACTTTAGACTATCAGCCGACTTATTATTATTAGTATCGCTTTTGAACGTGTTACTATATTACCATTAC
>JAUTBR010197744.1:0-12463 GCA_032361205.1 Pseudorimula midatlantica | reverse complement strand
ATAACTTCGTCTAACGATACAACAGGGACAACCGTAGGAACAGATGCTAGTGGCAGCAAACAAACTGGAACTGGTACTACAACAACACAAACGACAACTAGAACACAAGGTGCTGCGACTGGTCAAGGAGAACCATCAGTATCAGCCACGGACGATAATTCTACCGTCATTAAACAAGACGCTTCTCCGTTATCAATGACTTCTTCCAACGATACAACACGGACAAACGTAGGAATAGATGGAACCAGTAATACAACAATAAAATCACATTCTGCCGGAGGAACGCAAGGAACATCAACATCAGTGACTGTTACCAACAACACAGTGACTTCAACTACAGGAACTGATGGTAGTAGCAGCATCCCAACAATAAGAACACATTCTATGAGCGAAACGCAAGGCACTGGGTCCACGTCATCAGGGCCAATGGCTGGTACCAGCGAAACTGCACATACGACTAGTAGCAGAACGTCAACTGGGACTAGTGACACAACAGTACACACCGAGAAGATAACTGGAACACGAGGTTTTGCCACTGGTCAGGGAGAGCCATCAGTACCAGCCACGGGTGTTCAAGAATCTGTCCAATCCACTTCTCAATCCACTGCAGAAAATAGCACTGCGACTTCGTCAACGGGAACATCGTCAACAGGAGGTTAGTTGTTGACACATACTTGTACCTCGTAGCAGTTGTTAAAACTTGAGTACCATAAGTATATATATATATATGTATCTATCATACTATTTATTTCGTTGTTCTCTCCCAATCTTTGTTTCCCTTATATTGGAACGGTTTTCATCCAAGTTGTAATAACGTGTAACCTATCCATTTCATCTTGGAAAACATATATGTTTAAACTTTAATTAAACATTTCCATAGGAGTGCCTAACAGACAGGGAGCTGCAGGTGATGGTAAAAACGCTGTTCTTCGACAGACGGCTACAACGGGACAAGCTACGAATCAACTTGGAATCATTCTGGGACCATCTGGAACGGGTACTCCGCGAGCATCTGTGACTTCAGCAGGGTCAGCGACTGGTACGGCCGCAGGAACTGGTAGCAGTACGTCGACCCAAGGACATGGACCGGAAATAACTATCGGCACGAAGGAGTCCATAAAAGGTGAAGGAATCTCAACCCATCAAGGTAAAACTGATGGTCAAGACTCTGTACTCGGGCAGACATTCACAGCTGGAAAAACTGCGAAGACACCGGGAACTATGCCAGTTGTTTTGGGTCGCATCCCAATACACGTTACTGTAGGTTCCACCGGAACAGATAGTTCATCAAGAGGGACTTCCACTTCATCAGGATCAGTCGCTGGTACCATAGGTTCACCTGCAGGAACTGATAGTGGTAGCGATAAAGTGGTGTCCGGAATCAGTGGGCAAAGAGCAACAACACAGGACTCAACTGGAGTGCAAGGGTCTACGACTGGTCAGGGAGGGTCACCAGTAACCGCCACGGGTCCTCAAGGGTTTGTGCAACCAACTGATCTAATCTCAGCCGGAAGTAGCCCTGCGACAAAGTCAACTGGTCTATCGTCCAAAGGAGGTTAGTTATTGCGTAATAAATTATGACTATACTAGACGTATCCATATGCCTCATTATTATTATAATTAATAACACTAATAACGATATATTACATGGTTTTAGTGTAGATAACTGGGTTCCTGACCCTTGATCTAGTTTAATTTGAATAACAATTATGTTTGAAACTAAATGTTACTGAACTATTCTAGAATATACAGAGTTTAGCGTCAGTCCCTGTGATTGATCAAACTACTATACTTGGAGTCACACATTTCCTCAGAATCTGTCGAAGGACAGGGAACCGCGGTTGATTCAGCAACATTGAAAACTCATGCTATTGGCGGAAAGCAAGTTGGAATAGGTGAACAAGGAGCACCATCTGAAATCTCGGCTGCTGGTAAGGGCTCAACACCTCATACTATTAACCGAAACCAAGAAGCAATAGGTAAACAAGGAACACCATCCAAAGTCACATCTAAGGATAAGACCTCTATGCTTAGGCAGACAGAATCAACAAAACCGGCTACGAATGTCAAGGAATCTGAATCAGTCTCACTGGACCGTAATGTAGCATCCACTATCACCAAGCCAACACACATCTCAACGACTGCATCAGAGTCTAGTATCAGCGAAGTCAACAAATCAGATGGTAATATCATTGCATCAACTGGAACTCAAAACGAGCAGAAGAGAATGGTGTCTAGCAGTGCAGTGCAGGAAACTAACTCAACGACTCCTAAACGTGAGCCACTCTCAACAGCAGAGACGGCACTGGGACCAACTGATCCATCCTCATCTACAACAGTTACTGCTTCGCAATCGACGTCTTCGGCCTCAACAGGAGGTGAGCCATGCTGGTTATAATGTTGCAATGTTACAAGTTATATGTGTGAGTACTTGTGAGATGTTACTATATTTGTAGCAATACTTTACAGGAATATGCATTGCTTTACAAATGAATATGATGAACGTACGGTCAGTTACTTATATAATCGCAATTCCGACTGTTCATAGATGGGTATACTAGTATATTATCTTAGACTCATATTTCATATGTTAGTCTAGTAATTGCATATATAATATATTCCATGCATATTACAAATTATGTATTCAGAAAGAAACTAAATGTAATATCATATTTGAGAATATAATACCGGTCATCATAGAAGATATTGTCGAGGCATGCTAATTAACCTTTCAACTTGTCCAATAGGTGAGACATCCTCAAAAACAGGCATTGCTCGAGAGGTCACGGGTCAACCAGAAACGGACATAGCTGAAGGTCAAGACTCTATGACCGGAAGTAAAGGAGAGACTGCAGATCGCCCGAGGGCAAAGGAAGCTTCTGCGTACGACACCAAGGATTCCACACGTGCAGGATTGGCAGGAACAAAGCTTTCCTTGCCTGGAACGAATAATACTTCTGGCATCACTCGTCAAACGTCCGAAACTCAAGGAGGCCGTGGATTCACCACGCAGAACATAGTGAGTTTCATTTCGTGTAATGTGTAGTTGGTCCTTCTATGCACTGTCTTTTAGTGTTGAATACTTGCCTATGATTTGAAACACAGCTAGCAATATTACCAAAATGTCTTATTCTTGCCTGTACGAATTGTAGTAGGGAAAATCATAAACTATGAGAGCGTTATAGTGTAAAGATTATATACAATGTAGGTGTCGTAGTTATATTTAGTCTGTCTATTTATCTTAACCACGCATATATATGAAGAACGACGATCAAGGCTCTATGGAAATGCTAATTGACACTCCTGAGGAAAGTAAATATCCATGTTAACACTTAGGTTTCTCATTCAGTATTTCTCCAGGATTTAATAGGTAGTCTTGTGACTTGATAAAGAAGCTATGGAATGTCATGCGAATATTGTAGTCTTCCATACAGGTAGCAATGACATTTCAAAATTGTAACGAATCTAACGAAATCTAACGAAATCTAACGTCGTCTTTTCACCTCCTAGATGCCTGAGACCAAGACGGGGTCAGCTGACATCTCGCTGCAGGATCCTAAATCCTCCAGGTCTGAAGTGTTCACTAAGTCAGCTCAAGCAGGAATAGCCGGTGCTACAGACTCCACACACTCGGTTATATTCGGCCAGTCATCAAATAACCACGTCGTATCGCAAGCTAGCGGCGATGCTAGTCTACAGAGAGTCGTATTAGGATCAGGACCAAATATTGAAACCCACACAGGTTCCACAGATATAATTACTGCAACTGCTACTTCTCATGGCACTCATTCAGCGTACAGTGGAAGTTCCACAACTGCAATACATGCAGAGAATAGGACAGAGGATAGGTCTTCCAGTAAGACGACAATCCACTCAGATATAAGTACTTCCATGAAGAGTGGTCCAAGCGTCATCAACAAGGGCAGTATCTCTGAGAGAACTACTCACGGCGCTGCACCCATAGAAGGAAAACATGCCAATGCCGCCGGAGGAACCACTAGTGTTGGTCATATCAGTGTCACGGCCACTGGAACGGGAACCTCCACTGCTCATATCAACTCCACTGAAGCAAAGACCGTTGACGTTGACAACGCGGATATAGACGGTGGTAAGCTAAGCACCTTTACCGACACAAAACCTACCAATGTCGCAGGAGGAACTGTTAGTGTTGGTGGTAGCGGTGGCAAAGATCCTGGCAAAGGAACCCGGGTCACATATGCAAGCCCCACTCATGTTACTGACGGAAATGCCGATACCCATGGCATAGAGAGCAGCGAAGCAACCACACGTACTGGTACGAACATTTCTGCTAATACTGCTTCAAGTATAATCTCCGACGCAAGCGCTACTAACGGCAGCACTAACAATCTCAGAAACGATGGCCACACAGCCATCGTCAGTGATATAACCAGCAGCTCTGACAACGTGACGGCTGACACTGGTATTACAAGTACGCCAGGCAGTAGAGCTACTTCCAGCTATATAGTTTCTGACATTGCTGCTAACACTGCTTCACACATATACTCTGGTACTGGGACTACTAGGAGTAGTACAGTCGTTGGGTCGACAACCAACGAGGAGGATGTAAAGCGCCCTGATGCCGAGTCAAGCACCACACATCGCGTTGACACCAGCTCTGATCAAAGTTCTACCAGTACTGGAAACTATACAGAGAAATCTAGTTCTACCATAGCAGGCTCGACACACTCTAGTTCTACCGCAGCAGGCTCGCTTCCGCTATTAAGGACATTAAAGATGCCTAAATTCAATTTGGATGGTCTATCAGATCCCATTGTACTGATGCCAATGCTGGCAGGTCACCATGTAAATTCAGAACACCCAGTCATGTCAGCTGGAACTACCACAGAAACTAGATCAGACTCAAATCATACGGTAAATGCATTGACAGGTCGACCAAACGCCAATGCATCATCCAGCTCCATTGTAGCCACACATGGTTTATCAAATAGCAGAATATCAGAACAAGGTCTTCCTCACTTGAACACTGCTGAGAAGTATACAGATGACCCACACTCACCGCTTGTGTCTTCACTAGCCGCCCGCATTCCTATTGCCGGTGCGCCTGACTATACTATCACCAATATCCTAGATGACGGAAGTCCAACCGTGACTAGAGACACGAAGAACACACATTCAGTCGCGCACCCTTTTATGGCTGCTTCACCAACGGCAAATTCACAAGCCTCAGGGATTCCGACAGGCAGGTCAAGCACACATGAGGCAGCGGAACATTTTATGGCTGCCTCACATGCGGCAAATTCACAAGGCTCGGGGAATCCAAAAGGCAAGCCAAACACCAATGAGGCAAGCAGCACTACGACCAGCACCATTACAAAAGTCCCTCTCAACTTGAATAAACAGACCATTTACGCATCACCACATATGTTAACACAGCAGACAGATCAGTCACATGGATCACATAAGGACAACTATGGAAAACACACATCATTTGTCTCCGGAACGCATATGTTAGGAGACCCGGGATTACAGGGAAGTGACTCGGTAACGCAGCCGGGAGGACAAGCTGCAGCTTCTGTGCCCAGAGGACAAACTAGTAACGTGATATCAGACAGCAGCAAGACAGCCTTGACTAATGGCTATGTGGTAGGAGATACTGCAGCAGCTAATTCACGGTCAGAAGCAAGTTCTAGTCTTATGCAAGGAGAAACTGGACATGAACTAATGGAACCTAAGCCAAGTATTCCGAACGTCATTTCTATTGTTGTAGATGCGAAGCCAGTCAAGGGTAGTGGAAACACTGGCGTTAATGCCTCGGATCCGCAGTTGATAAAGTTGTCGAACACATTTGGATTTGATGGTAGTCTTGTGAGAACACTAGCCTCCACGGCTACAGGTCCTGTTAAAGGCGGGTCAGCACATTTTACAGACAGTATTAACACTTCACTTAACACAGAATCTTCAGTAGGAAATGATGCCTCGAGAATGTCGACGACTAAAACAACCATTCCAGAATCACTTTACAACATGCTTGTAGGAATAGCACACGAAGCAGCATATACACCGACAAAATCATCGACGTATGGCCCAGGACTTTCTTCAATACGGACTAAACATGCAAATCCGGTTATAGATGGTGTATTAATTCATTCAATTTTAACAGCAAGAGATACTTCAAAAATAGGTGCAATGACCGAAGCAGGAAGCATGGCTAGTATGAATTCACTTGGTGCGGCTGCAAGCAACTCAGCAGTAGAGACTGTACTCATAGGCGGTGTTCCCGTGCTCTTGCAGCACGGGACATCATTAACAACAGACACCAAACACACAGGTAATTCACAGACAAGTAGTGCATATGATAAACAGAATACTGAAACGCTTTGGACAGCGGGGAGTGTTTCAAAGCAACTCGGAGGTAGCTCTAACATAAAGTCCACTAAAACGGCTGAAGTAACCAGGACAGGCGAGACATTGAAGTCTAGCAGTTCCACTCACCGGCTAAAGCGCTACGTAAGACAGAAGTCGTCACCGATTTCTGAACTACAGGGAGGTAACTCTGTAACACTGAAAGTACACGCACCGTCCGATATGTCAGATCCTTACACACTAAGTCTCAACGAGGTACTTTCTACGGGAAAGCCTCTATCAGGACGTCCAGTATATAGAACAAAGGCCCGTGTTATCATCAAATCCGCCCGAATTCCTCAATACGCTGCTTCAACCACTTTTCCTAAACACATAACGCCGCAGCCAAAATCAAAAGCCGCAAGACATGCAGTTGATGCTACAAGCAATGCTATGACATCAAGGACAGGACACACTACACGCCTGTCAACTAGTATACCAGCGTCTACTAGTGGGGCATCAAGCAACCCACAGCAAGCGGCAACAGCTTCTCCCAGACCAACTGGTAAATTCCTCCAGACCTTGCACAATTTGGTCTCCAATGCTGACTTACATGTAATAGGTCTTAGTGGTGTTCCTAATAGTTCCGGAACATTTTCCTCTAACACTGACTCTAGTGATAAGAGAGTCCATACTAACGCAGGTATACATGTCAACGTTATATATTCAATCCCGTATTTGTTAATTCAGAATATTCTTACTTAAAATGAAAGTGGTTTGATTAGTATGTAATAGACTGGCATGGAGTTGCTGTAAGATTGACAATATAGTAATGATGCATACTGACATAAGAACGGACAGTATTTTACCATGGACACAGTTAATACTGTTCTTGATAAGCATAGATTATACACACACAAAGCATACCTGTTTTAATGAGTATAATTCTTCGATTTCAGCTAACACCGAGTCAGCCTCCAATAGTCATTCTGGCAAATCACAAACTTTGGGGACAAGTGGTAGCAAAAGTACAAATCGTGGTGCTTCGGCAAGTTCCGAAGCTGTTTCGTCCAAAATAGATCAAGCAGCCGCTTCCAATACGGGTATGTTACTTTTATAATTTTTCTTCGGACTTTTATTCATAACCGAAAATGTATATTTTAATTAGGATATAATATAAAGCAGATACACACCAGAATTAATTATAAGTAGGTATGATTCTTTAATATTGACTGTTTACAAGTCTCATCTGCAGTTGACAATCCAGTTAACTGTTCATTTATAATACGAGTACAGTATCAGTAGCGTACAGGAATTAATTTGTTTCTAATAAATACGATTCTTTACTAAATTACCCATCTATGTTTCAGCAACAAGCATCGGTCAACCAGCAGAATTACAAGCATTAGAAAGGCTTGCGGCAGGCGGTAACGTTGCCGATATCATTGCTGACCCGACGAGTTCCGGAGTGACTTCGACCAATACGGTATCCGGTACTGGTGCAGGGGATGCTAGCACACGTAATTCAATTACTCGTACTCTTCACATTAAGAGCGTATTCGTTTCATCACTCGACCAACTCTAGGGTGGCGGTCGAGTGATGAAATTAGCCAATGATCCAACACTCGTGATGATACGAATACCCTCATTGGCTAATTTAATCACTCGACCGTCACTTTAGGGTTGGCCGAGTGATGAAACTAAGACGCGCTAAGATACTGTTACACTTGTGCATGCTATTTGACTGAATAACCGCACATAACAGCTGCATTGTGAGTTAAATAACAATGGGTTGGTTGTTCGAAGCCCGCTTAAGCCTTAAAGGGCCGCTAAAGTAGCTGCCTCCATAGCGTATTACAACTTTAACGGCACCGCAAGATAAGCGGGCTTTTAACAACCGATCCCTGAAAGCTAGCACGTTCTGTAAAATACAGACCATTGTATGTCTCGTTATTTAGCCATGATCAGAATACACGCATTCTCCTGAGTGATCGTTAATACAAATCTACTTTTGTTGATTTTATCTGGTATTTTTCATCTTTCAGCCAACACTGGATCAACAACTACTTGGAATTCTGCAGGAATTACGAAGGGGTCAAATACGGCACCAACTAGTGGCACAGTTCAGAAGACTCCAGGAACCATTTCGTCCAATACTGCCACCGATAACATAGCAGCTGACACCGTCGCCGGTATGTCTTTAATAATCACTCCCGTTTCTTCCTATAATCACACGGTGCCTGAAATCAGCAGGGGTCCGTTCAAACGCCCATGTACGATTCATATGACTAGTTTAGTAAGACGCTTGTAAGCCGCTCACAAGCATTTTTACTTTGAACGCACCCCAGATGTCAAATTCAAGACGAATGGTCTGGGTATCGTTTCGCAAAGCTCTCATATCCAATACGATACCATTGCGCTATCGTCAGTCCACAATCCCTATGTATTAGAGACCGTTACGAGAGTCCTTACGGTCTCGTCGTAGACATGAGAGCTTCTAGAAACGATACCCTGGCATAGAAACCTTGCTTGTTGATACAGTAAAAAGATGCTGTCTGCAACATAGCAGGATGCGACATGTTTTAATTCTTCGTATCTAGGCATGGATTCAGGCAAAAAGAAACCTACGGGTAATTGAGAAAGAAAACAAGTGCGTCACTTATAAATTAATGTTAATTTTTAACGATTATCTTCCAGTCAACACTGCGGAATTCAAAGCCTTAGAAAACCTGGTGTCAACTGGTCACATTACAGACATGTTCCAGACCCCCGATGTCACCGGAGCTTCTTCGTCTACATCTGGATCTGGAGATGGTAGTAGCAACACCAGAACTGGTATGTTATACTTCTAGTACTCGAGTTACCTCCCCTATGTTCCTATAGTATTTCGCCCAGTACCAAAGGGGAGCAACTCGATGCTGTTTCGTGTACCACCCACTTTTCATCCCTTTGATGAAACTAGTGATACTAAAATAATTACTTTTGTATATACTATCTTATTGAAAAACATGTCGATTTTCGTCGCATGTACCTTTGTGGGGAAAAAAACAACCTTTAAAAATACGTATATGTTAATATATAGATAGACCGGGAGACATGTTCAGATAGCCATTAAGTTGGCTGTTCGTGGATCCCGGAAATATTTCAAATAAATATCCATTTTTTAAAATACATAGAAGCACATATTGATCGCAATTCGTATATGAAATTGACCGAGTGTATTGTATTGGTTTCAGTGCCAAGCACTCCAACTGGCAAACAGGGCGCGCCACAGTTGTCCAACCCCACAGTGTTTATACCCACTGTACCCGTAAACGCACCCCACTACCCCAGCGTATACTACCAGGCGCCTGTATACCCGGGATATCCAGTCTATGCGGCGGGTCAACAGTATCCGCAGTGGCACATTCCTGTGCCGGCATATCCATATCCGGGAGCGCCATACCAACACCTGCCGTACATAGGGCAGAGCGTGCAGCCGTACCCACCTCCCCCTGCCTACGCATTCCCCCCGCATGCTCCAGTAGTAGCGCCAGTCGGCACCGGAACGGCTAGTAACTACGCTTCCGGTAAGCCTAGTTACTAGTCGTTGTGGTGTATAGTTCATGTCGCTTGCTGCCACACGTATTGTACATAGTATCAGCTAGTAAGCCAAATAGCAAATATATGGGTGGTCGGGAAATACATAATTACATGCTAAATTACGTGAAGAAAATGGCATTTAGAAAAACAATAAAAAGCTGTCTGCACTTCTGGCGACATGCTCGGCTTGACATTACAAGACAATTCAAGAGGCGTCAATATTAAACAATGTAATACACACACAGACACACACATACACACACACGCATACATGCACGCACACACATATATACACACATAACATGCATACACCTCCACACACACACATACATATATACATACATACAAATATACACATACCCATATACAAAACACACACATACACATATACACACACACGCGCGTGCGCGTACACACACGCACGTACACACACACGCACACACACACACTTACTTTCACACACACCACACGATTTATAGAATTACATAAGGGGACATTATTCACTTCACTGCATAGCATTCATTCAATTCCAGGTAACACGTCTTCAGGTAAAGCAACCGCCACCTCATCACGTGCACCAGCAGTGAAGCCCACACCTGCACAGACCGTGGTACAGGTTCAACCAGGAACACTAGTACACTCCCATCCTGGGACAGTAGTGCATTCACATCCCGGGATTATCGTGCATGTAGCAGCGACTGCCGTGAGGCAGCCAAGCCAGCCTAGACAGTTGACGGTCGCAGCTGACCAGGCGCGGCAGACGCAGTTGCAGAAGATTCAGCAGCTTCAGCAGCTTCAGCAGCAGCAATGGCGGAAGCAGCAATCGTACGGCGGCCAGCTATTGGCTAGCACCCTCAGCAGCTTGATATCCCTGTACAAACAGGTGGTGCGAACACGCACCCGAGTGAAGTCAAGTCCAGTCCAGGAGGAAGTCAATTCAACGGTGGGTGCCCCTTGATATGTCCGTCAAGCTTTATCACAGGTCAAACTTATAAACAGACGGAAGCGTCGAACCAGAACAATCATGTACTAAGCTTGCGTCATTTATACATCAATACAAAGTATAAAGTTTCACCTGCGTCATGCTTGCATTGTTAACCCCCTCCCAGCTGGATTTGGCACATATACTACACCTTAGGGCATCTCCGGTTGCCCCAGCATGGACAGATTTAAACTGATGTTGAACTGACATTTCCGCATAGCATATCGAGACACATCCAACAGATTAACCCCACCCGCCTCTACCCTCCCTCTCTTATCTCTCTCTCTCACTATCTCGGTTTCTCTCTCTCTCTCTCTCTTTCTCTGTCATCTCTCCGTCACTATCTCGGTTTCTCTATGACGCTCCTTTCTCTCTGTCTATCTCTCCTCCTATCTTTCTCCCTGTCTGGTTCTACCTCTCTCTCCTTGTCCGTCTGTTTCTTTCGGCTTGTCTCTATATCTATCTGTCTCTCTCTCTCTCTCGCTCGCTATCTCTCTCTCCCTCTCTATCTCTCTCTCACACACACACACACACACACATATATATATACACATTCATTCATTCCATTTCTATTTCGTTTATATTTACCCAACAATTGCTGTACTTTTATCCTAACAATTCGTGCTCTTTATCCCTCACACCCTTCACTCTTGCACGTTCTTCACCGCTGCAGGTTCAGGCGCCGTCGGGCCTCCTCCCACAGTGTCCCAAGGCCCGCCCCCACCTCTGGTGCCAATCCTCCAGTGGAGACACCCAGCCACAGGCTCTCAATCCCGGGGAGATCTGGGTGTTCGAGGAGGATTCAAAACTGCGCAAGTTCTGTGGCAGAGACTGCAGTCGGACTCAATGCGAGTTCTCCCACTGCACGTGCTACTGCATAGACGAGAGCACCTTCAACGTGATGGAGCCAGGGGAAGTACTAGACACGACGGAGATACTCGAAGCTAGAGCATCATCCGGAACAAACTAGGGACACGGGCATCCTCCGGAACAAACTAGGGACACGGGCATCCTCCGGAACAAACTAGGGACACGGGCAGGTACGCCGCTGTTGATGGGAGCCGTCGTTGGCCCGGGCGATACCAGTCTAATTCTTGCTCGTGCTTATCCGTGGTTTAGACTTATTGCAAGGAGCTGTGTACATACTACGTACTTCACTATGCAGCATGTGATTATGTTGGTTGCTTTCAATTTTGTGTTATGATGTCGCTTAATGATTGAATTGCTCGTTTTCATAATTTTCAAATAAAATGGGTTTTTTAAAATGTTATTTTTATTATATAATTACGCTTCTTTTATATATTTGAACATTTCTGTGTACGTAGTGACAAAGAAGGTAGCATCACATTGCTACACATTCAATGAAGGTCATTGCCCATAGAGATACGCTGGGAATGTTGAAATGAAGATTTTACTTGTGTATTGAATTACTAGGCGCATTATTATTATTATTATTATTATTATTATTAATAATAATAATAATAATAATAATAATAATAATAAATATTATTATTATTATTATTATTATTATTATTATTATTATTATTATTATTATTATTATTATTATTATTATTA
>JAUTBR010197633.1:0-14449 GCA_032361205.1 Pseudorimula midatlantica | reverse complement strand
TTCACTAGGTAGTAGTATATTTACAAATATATTTATACAAACAGTTTTCTATTTCATTTTTTTATTTGTTAGTAAATTTTAATTATCATAAGAACATTTAATTATCTCATAGTTTATACCAAACAATATCCAGTTATTTAATGTACATTACAATAGTGAATCTATGGATCGTTAATTAGAAAATGGATAAACTATGGATCGTTAATTAGAAAATGGATAAACTATGGATCGTTAATTAGAAAATGGACAAACTTATCAGCTTTCCAGTGTAGTACTGAAATAGTTACACTGTACAGTTAAAGTAAATGTGGATATGCATGTACAACAAATAAAATAAATGTTGTTAGCATGTGAATTTCAGCCAAAAGGCGAAAGGCTTTAGTCGATGGCTCTCACATGGATTATAACATCAAATCACCATGATCCTAAGACCTCGGGCGGTGTTCAATGATCATATAAAAATGCCACGGTAATCCGTGATAAAATAATTAGGTAGCAACTCCACCCATTGAAAATATATATTACCCCAATTCGGGATTACTACGCTTAACAAAATAATAAGAGTAGGTAGCGAATGTATTTTGAATTGCCGTGAATTCCATTGCAAGTGAGAAGTGACCGGGGCCAATTTATGAGTGACCAGGGCCAATTATACGTGATTGACAGATATGTACAAGTCGGTATGGTATGTCTCGCCTATAGCATATGCCCATCGGTGGTGAAGCTGATATTGACATGAAGATGACTGGAACAAGTAGTTAATCTTTGGTCTATATACGAAATCGACATGCATGACATCTGACAATGATCACTCTTGTGGTCAGTGTCACAGATTGCGCAACGTCAATCATCCGTAAAATTAACCCCATATTTTCACGACTATAATGACGAAAATACGCTGGACAACGGAAACATTGATTCCATATGTCCACACGCAGTCAGTGAAAGGAAACGATTTTTCACCTGTCGCTAAGGAATCTTAGAGGAGAGGTTCAGAAAACGACTAGTTTATTTGTATGCAGGTATTAAGAAATGATAAATGTACTACTTGAAAGCGTGGGGTAAAATCCATTTGAGCCGTTAATTCTGTTTGCACGGCTGTTTTATTACGAACATTAACACATACCTGTCGACGTTTAACATAGGAGTGGCGACTACCGGGCTGAATTTAATTTGAATATGCCAGTGTCATGGCTTTGTATAAGGCCACAGTTTTCTTATTAATTTAGAGAAGGTATTATAATTGGTTCACGTTAAACCAGTAAGAACATGCTGAAAGATACTTATATTTTCTTATAAATATAGTCGACAATTCTAATATGAATTATATATCCAAAAGAGAAACCTTTTTTTTTTTTTTTAATATTTCATTAAAGTAAAGTACATGTATATAATAGGCAATGTAACAACTTTAAAATTATTATTATAATATTCATCAAGGAATGGTTCGTCCCACCATACTGGGAAATGTCAATGTCTGGTTACCATGACAATTGTCAGATCTACTGTCAGACTTCTGAGGTATTGTATTGAAATTGACTACCGCCACAGAAGGGGCTATAGGAACACGCACATAGGCAAGCTATCAACACGAAATACCTGGTTATAAAACGTGCACATGAGTCAAAGATAATACTGAAGTGAAACCATTACACTTGGGACATCCTACAGGATTACGAAACTAATAACTCACCAATTCTAAGTCATTATCCGTATCAGCTTATCAGGGATTCCATTGACCGACTGCTATCAGAGTTTATGATTCTGACATACAAGTACTGACCGTAGCTCCTTATGTCTGACCGGTGTCCAGTCACGTGACCAACTGTCTAATGCTCATAGCCGACCACAGACTCTTGGACAGGCTGTTCTGGGCTCTAGCGTAATCGTTGCGCACACACGCCGCTAAATTATCATGCAAACTGTCCATGTGCTACAATTATCGCCCCGGTCAGTTTGGATCAAGCGGTGGACAAACAGTGCCCACAGACAGCCTGAACTGACCACTCGGTGACTCTTGACCAGTGGAAACGCCCCCCCTCTGACCAGTCGTCGTAATCCCCCTTGTCCAGACGTGTTATCCTTTGTGGTGAAGAACTACGAAAATGTCTATTGTTTTCGTGATCGGTTGTTTTTATAAAGTGTTTTATTACTTTTAAAAGACGGTAAACTATAACCTTTGAAGTGGACCCATTTCTCGCTTGGGCCAACACGCTGATGAATATGTGTGATGTTACGACGGAAGACAATGCAGGCATAATTGTAATATTAGTTGGCCTTTGTTAATGGTAAAATGTTGCATAAACTAAACTAAAATGGTGCATGGCTATTAATTTCGTAAAGAACACATTTAGAAATACTGTATTCCTCAAAACAGTCGCACATGCATCATTTATACAGCATAAATTAGTAGTTATTACGTATTATGTTATATCTGGAGGTTATTACGTATTATGTTATTATTGGAGGTGTGCCCAGATATACCTTTAAGTTTGCTGTTTTTCCAATTAAACAAAGATATTACAAATGTGAACGACTTGGAGAACATCTGAAATCTAAATGTTTAATGTCTATGTTAGCGGAGTAACAACATAGGCAGCAGGGAGAATAGTTTAGCTTAATGACTGTAATACATTTATGTTGTAAATTGAACAACAAACAACAAAAATATTCAACAACGACAAAATGTGTGTAGTGCAATTAACGCTACGTTTCGTCAATTCAGCTTCAGCAATCATATGACTCGAGTAGTATAGTCTGGTATGCTAATGTTGATTTCTATCAAAGCTTACTTAACTTTATGGATAACAAGCGCCGTGAAGGCGCAAACTGCAGCGACAGAAGTTGATAAGTCATGCCACTGTGACTTTAACTATCCACTGTGTTATCAAACGTACGTGACTGGGTCATTTATCAGTGTGAATGGCTGGATTCGCAGAACATGTTCGGTAGAATGCCACTCGGCGCACGAACTCCTACTTCGGGTAGCTCAAGTGGTATTGATGAAACGCACTTTATGTCGCTGTAACGTGCTTACCCATCGAACACAATTTATAAAGTGGCAAAGAACACTGCACATTGTATGTCTGTGAACATTTGAAGATCACTCTTGGAACACTTATTTTCAGGACCATTGGATACTAACTAAGGCGATAATATCATAAATTAATAACAATATCAAAGCAATTTAACCATCATAATTTATTAAGCTTGAAATTAATATTAGGGTATGTTATTTTATGATTTGTTTAAACTAAAGTAGAGTTTAAATACATTAAATAGGCATTATTATATTTATGGATTAAACATTTATTTCCAAAAATGAACTCAAAATGGATTGGCAAACAAGCAAAATACTCCGTACATGAAATAAAGGTATACATTTGACTCGTATTATGTTATTTATTTAGTTAACATAATACTAGTAGATTACAAGCCAACTATTCGTGCAGGGAATAATTGGCATTGTATCTATTATATCCTCTGAAATGTACATTGTGGATAAACGGGGTTTCATTGTGCAAGAAAGATACAGTGCATGTCCATTTCCGTATATCAATCACTACCTACATGTTAGTACAATAAGGCATGGTTGTTTATCCACAGTACGGGCTCTGATATGCGCGTGCTCATTAGGCTTCTTGTATTATGGCTAATGTCTGGTGGTCCCAGATGGGCTGAATGACGCGGTTATGGCCATTCGAACAAAACGGGAAATTCTATGTTAAGAAAGAATGTGCCTTGAATGCGTTATGAAATTCAGAAATTCTACCGCTGATTCTTTCAATTTCCAGAGATCTGTTTAAATTCCAAATATTGAAAGACTGCAGGGAATGAATCTCTGAAAAGAGCAGGGAATGAATCTCTGAAAGTTGGCCATATTGTCTACCTATCAACCGTCTGACGGATGGCAAGAAGAAATAGTCCATCAACATGGAATTGGTGTTGACGAAACTATTGACTATGTTTAAAATATATTCCTCGTAAGTCGTAACTGTATTGTTCCATAGATACTGAAGACTTCAAGGAACTCATTGGTAATGGACCTTGCTTCAAAATTCCTTTCCTGAATGTACAGACAAAACAATTCATACCCTTGGTACTTCCCATGTTGATGTTGTCACTAAAGAAAGCCTGTATACAAGATTAATATGAACTATTTAAAACAAGATCATATTGTTGACACCCATAAGAGTCTTATGATAGCAGGTGTCATGTATGAAGACAACAAACGATCTCGCCACGTTAATCCTAGCTCTCGGAGTCGTTTAAACAGAACTATTAGGCGTCAACTATCTGCTTACTGGTAGAACCATCACAGTACAGTGAGTACACACAGGCGAATATTGCTGCCGAGTTTGTCTACAGGTCACGTTTGGTCAAATCATTACAGCTCCTACCACATTTCGTTATCAGACATCTCGAGGACCTGTCCTTCGATAGAGCACGAGCTACTTCCACGTGCCAATCTCTATGGTGCGATATCGTTGTCT
The DNA here is from genome assembly GCA_032361205.1 of Pseudorimula midatlantica. Lineage (NCBI taxonomy): Eukaryota > Metazoa > Mollusca > Gastropoda > Lepetellida > Lepetodrilidae > Pseudorimula > Pseudorimula midatlantica. The sequence continues at coordinate 9,956 of JAUTBR010197633.1, read as the reverse complement.
CGGGTATGCTCCTTTCTCTGATAATCCTTTCTTTAACATTATTAAATGACCATACGAGCCCTCCAGATGTAGAGTTTGGTTATCATTCAATTACTAATCTAGACAAATCGATGAGTGTGGCTAACTCCATAGATAAACGGTGTCTGATTTCAAGGCCTAGGGGAATTATTATATGATATGGCTGTTGATTTTAGTCATGGTAAGTTGTATTTATTGTATATCCGGATACATCTTCGCATAGTGTATCTTTCTGTATCAGTACGGGAGAGAATAGCAGAGATAACGCAATGAAACATCCATATCGATAACCACCTTCGATCGTAAAATGCAATTAACAAATAATTGAATAGAGCATACCTGACCATCGATTGTAATTCAGCTCTGGTATATAAATACGGAACATGTTGATATAAAACCCCAAAGAATGCCATAAACACAACATGCATACGCCAACACGCACATACGCATGTACGTACGCATGCGTAATGGCCATCATCCCATTTCTCCCACATCCCGTGTCTTTGTCACGGAGCACAGGTGGGCCGTAACACAGGTAAACCGTCATGACCTGTCAATAACGCAGTGAAATGTATTCCCATTTCAATCAGCGCCTTGTCATCAGCTGAGAATAATCTCCGCTGTCAACGTCGCTGCCTTTGATGTCGATTACTCTAATCAGTCCCTCGCAGGCTTAGCTATCAGTCCACCGATCATGTCACTTTCGCTAGTCTAGCCGTTGCACAATTATGAAATCTATTTGTTGCTTGTTTTTCTTTATGGTTTCCTATTCTAGATCTGTCATGACAAATCATATCAACAGGCAGGCATATATGCTGGTTAAGGGCTGTAATGAAAAATAGTGAAGGCTTCAAACTCATATTCAGATATTCAGTTTATTTCTTTAAACCATGCACCTACGATGGTACCATTTCGGAAAGTAATGGTATTGCTCTTAGAATACCACTGTATCAGTCTGGTTTTTGCTCTCAGTAGAATGGTTTACATTTATATCTGTTTTTGTATACAGTATATATGTATCTGTTAATACTATGAAGTATATACATATTTTCATTAGAATATACGGTGGTTTTCATTAACGATAGCCTACATCTGCACCTAGCTACACATGTATGCTTAAGACAATACTAATATTATTCCAACTCTACCAACTACGTTACTGTCTATATTGTCTCTCCCTCTGTCTTGATCATGTGCTGTATTTTCTGTTTTCCCATGCGCCTCCGTATATAGGTGGTTTAGAGAAAACAAATGACTCCTGAATCCCGAACAGGTACTAGATCACAAACAGTCACCCCAGTCTGGAAAGTCGTAACATTGGTGTGTCATTCCCCTTGCATCATGGCTACCTGTCAATCTGCTGTCACCTGTGCTCGTCTTGACGTCTTTCTTTGATCATGTCCCCCCATCCCTCGCATGTCCACCTGTCCGAGACAGAACGTCCACGCTAATCTCGGGTAAACTCTCGCGATGCTTCGTATACCACCCTGGAATTAATAACTGTCCGAGTGAAGTAATGTAGAGGTGCAGAGGTCCACCGGAGAAATATGTACATGACGATATATTTCAGGAATCAAATGAAGACAGTTTGGAGGTTTCTCTGAAACGACCGAAATAAGAATAGCGAATGTTGCATTGACGAGCAAGCATTGCGCTGACGACAGAGTTGATGAGTTTCTGTCTATTGATTTAGCACGCGCTGCACAATGTGGTCGTCCATTTAACGTTGTTCTTTTTACGAAAACACGCCGTTTGTTTCTGCATGTTTTCTGACATTTGATATGATTCATGTCTTAAGCATGGAGAGTTACCATGCTTCCTATCATAACAATTCAATATTTCTACGGCATAGGTGCATGCAGGTGTAAAGACAACAACAACAACATCAAACTAACGGCATCAACGTCAAGTGACGGTGGATAGCGTTCGTCATGTCCAAAGCTACTTTGGTCGTGCAGTACACGACAGCCATCTATTCATACAGCGTTATAATCTGCTTATTTTCAAAACACTGGTGACGGCTTGCATTTTTGTAACATGCACTCGCAGAAAGCCAGGCTTTGCAGATACTGTTGCCAGTCCAGCAGAGACCTATACACCAACATACCGCGACACCAGAGCGTCTGTATAGGCAGTAAGTCCAATGTCAATTTCTCCATCAGTCGTGTACGTTTCACGTTAATGAAGTAATAACGCTGATCTGCTAGGTACACACCTTGGTAATAAAAAGGGAGACATTTCAACAGATTTCGTCTCCGTAGCCTATGAAGTCGATCCTTAACCCTTAACCGCTAATCCCGGATACTTGGTAATGTGATATTGAATGCTGCGATGAATAACTGAGAGTTGTGATTTACCGACCCGCTTCATTGTACCGGTCACTTCCAGTCCAACAATACGCGGTGGTATGAGGCGGCCAACACTGTGCTTTATGTTATAGTCAGATAAGATGACACTGGATTAGTTGGAAAGTTAAATACAGGTTTTTAAAATCAATTTCTCAGATTTCTCAGATTTCTCAGATGGACGTCAGCGACACAGTAATAGCTTTTAAATTATTCTAATCTATCCATAAATTTCTGCTAAAAGTAAAATTAATTTTAATAATGTGGTATAGTAGGTAGTAGCAGTAGTAATACATGTAGTAGTAGTATAGTATAGTACTAGTAGTAGTAGTAGTAGTAGTAGTAGTAGTAGTAGTAGTAGTAGTAGTAGTAGTAGTAGTAGTACCACCACTACTACTAAAGATAAAACTCGTTATCAAAATGAAACATCTGAGTAACATATCATGCTAAAAAAGCCACTAAAACCCATACAAATATGGCCTTTACGAAAACCTGAACGAACTCCTGAGAACAAACGAATTCAGATGCGAAATTGCTGGAGATGTCTTGCTCAAACATGAGATATTATAGCCGGTATTTGATCCGAGGTGCACCGCGTACAATTTCACCTGAACGGGCGGGAAATATTCTCAAATTAAATAAAGACCAGCTGACTTGCAGCAAGTTGTACGACGTCTTCTTGCCATGGTGTCCCCTCTCAGAGAAACCGACCACGTCCCGCGGTCAGTGGAAAGTCGAGGTTCCTCGCTAGACAAATACGTTCATGTTGGACAAATATATTTATGTTAGATGAGGGATTACTATGCGGATGTTATTATGATACACACATCTTCCCAGCTAAACGTATGTCTTGTATTATAAATATGAAATACGTGTGTGTTCTAGACGGTATGTATGTGGCTTCCGTCGATATGTTTGACAGGTCTTTGGAGGTTCTGCCATGCAATGAACAAAGAATGGCTGAAATGTTAGCAACGTGAGTTGAATAATGTTAAACTGTACGTCCACTACGACCTGTCATCTAGTTATGGAAAGTTGAAATAAGGTCATGGATATTACGTATACCGGTATTACAGCGTGTTTTCATTAATAGTGTTAGTGTCCTAGACTCCTATAGGTCGGGTATTTTACAGGCTGATTGCAAGGAAATAGAAAACTTTAAACTTTTAATTAATTTATACGCAATTGCAGCCGTTGGCTAATTGTGTCATTAAATAATAATATTTAGTGTTCGTTTGTGTTTTTTAAAGTACTAGTATTTTCATTAATTAACTTGAAGACGCGTGTTTAACATTGGGTCGGATAGGATTACCGGATTACGTATTAGTCTTTGGCTTTGTCCTTTTAGATACAATAGTGGATAGCAAGATTAATAAAAAAAACTCATTTAAAATAATAATAATAATAATAATAATAATAATAATAATAATAATAATAATAATAATAATAATAATAATAATAATAATAATATCCATCATTAGGTGAGAATAATTTAAAATACTACTTCCTGTAAATAAATTTAAAAAATACATAACTGACTATAAAAAGACATTCCAGAACGTGTGCATTTGTACTTACAATATTTCCTTGAGAAGTATAAATTATCCAACAGCGGCACACACTGATATGTTTAACTCAAATGTTTTATCATCCACGGTACCAGCCTACAGTGAATCCGTCTTACAGTCTTTGTTGCACAACATCTGGTTCGTATCACAATATTTGTCGGAAAACACAGGGCATGGAAGGTAAACACGCGGTCCAGTTGATTATTCCCCCGTCCAGCTCGATGTTAACAAGACGAGTGTCGGTGGGCGTGTGGAAATTCGCTTTTCACCCCCAATAAAAGCCATACGACTTAATCTGCAAATACTTTACAGTAGAACGCTGCTGCCCGGTTTATACCGAACCTTGTTACAAACTGCGTGTCTATATGGTCTGTCCCGGTTAACAGTCCGATGTATGGGCTGTCAGTCATTCTATAACGTTGTAATTCTCAGACAGAAGATGTCAGACTCCCACCAGCTTTCCCCGCTGTGGATGTTTTTCTCTCCTACGTAATTCCCTCCAGACCCGCGCTGCCCTTGAATTAAGGGTATAATGGCCCTTGATGAGACCCCCAGAGCTAACCGTCGCACCCTCCCCACCTCCCGAAATTAAGACAAGAGTTTCGCAAAAGGTGTCTCCACACTTGCCAAGACTTAAGAGTCTCTGGCTTAATACACGCCCAATGGTGCTTCTATAAGTGCCGTAGACACGACTTGTCGATTTAAAATTGACACGTCAGTTTTTCACACAATGCCTCCCTCTTGCTGGTTGACTTGTGCATAATGCAGGTAATTTTTATCGTGTTCTGTTCATTAACTCGAGACTACGTCTGACACCTGAGTATCAATTAAATATATTCATACTGTCATTAACTATAGAAAGCGAGTTATATAGAGTGGCTACCCCTAACCTGAATTTCTCTGCATCAAATTCCAATATTTTACGACAACTATCACATGTTTCATAATGACTTTAGTTCTATTTCCGTCACTGATCAACTGTTTCTGTACGATGTTAATACATTCTGGTTGAGAGAAAAAAAAATGGAACGAAATAACGTCAGTTCCGCAGAATAAAGATCATTGTATTTTTGAAAGTTTGAATAATTTAATGTATGTATCCCCACTGTTCTATTACGTTGCACAGTAAAGGGCCCACGATAAGTGTACCAGGTTTTCTACCCATGATCACATTTCTAGACAAAGGCAAGCGAGGACAACTACTTTTTTGTATGTGTCTTGAAAGATCCTACAAGGCTTCGTTTCAACACGCTCGTTCCCACCACTTTGAACATGTCACTGTTGCAAAGCATTGAATCCTATCTGAGGAACATGATCGTTTAAGCCAGCACCGTAAAGGAAAACTCATCCGCCATCTTACGATCGCAAGGCACGCACACGCCAACGAATTCGGGGGTTACGATGAATGGTTACAGTCGTGCGAAAAGAATACATCTATGTCTTGCCAATTATTGAATTAAACAAAGTCATGTCTGTTCTGGCATTTCACGCCGAATTGGGCGATTTGTTTGGATCATTACCCGGAAAGCTAAGACACTCGCCGACTCCAATGACAGCAGTGTGGCCACCGCGAAGACCTATCTTTACTATTTAAACACAGGGATATCGAGGACCGTTGCGTGAGTGATCATTCTCCAGTCGGTGGATTCACGGAGTAGTTTTCAACAATGGCGCTATCTTGCAGGAATCTATCTGTTTTATACAGGACAGGCAACGAGTCTCAGTATAGAAGCAACGATGTCAAGTTCGTGTCATGTGATAAGCATTTCCTTTATGTATTGTGTCAGTAGAATTGGAGCTTTCAACTGACACTTCCTATGGACGTTTACTATAAACTTTGTTAAATAATGTGTTCAAACTTCCTTTACTTATCGCCTTAGCAGCTCTTAAGTCCGTGCAATGTTATTTGACTGCCAAATGCATGATCGCAAAAAGATAATAAATATTGCAAATGTATCCGTGAAAATCATTGATGAAATGTTATTGCTGGAGTGCCTTCCCTTGACATTGACTGGAACAGATGTTAGAAGTGTCAGTAAACAAGTCCATATTTCTATTTGATAAACAGCTCTGCATATATTTACTGCTGAATTTCTTACAACTTTCAATATTTTTTTCGGGGTTAATTTTACAATTAAATTATCATTATCATCAGCTCTAGGGTTTGCAGGACTAGCTCTAAGTATATATGTGTTACCGTATCAATAATGACATAACATAGGGTCAATGTTTGATGTTATCATGTCAGACATGAATGCACACTGCATAATGTATATCATTTGACCATTTACGAAACGGGGTAGATTTTGCAAGATTTCTTTAAAATTAATGAAGAACGCATGGCACACTCCAATGACACGTATCCCTGCGGTCGTGAGTTATTAACAACAGTAGTTAAGTACGTGGACATATTATACCTTTCTTCGTGACAACCCATAGATTATTAATGTGCAGAATACCGTATAAATATATTATATTCCAAACATATCAATGTATACCTGGAGGGTGCATTGTAAATGTGTTTGTCAGCACCTTCAAACATATTATAATATATGCCAATTTACAGAGCATCTCAATTTACAAAAATGTACCTAACTAGATCATTTTATTTGTTATATTTTTAATTATTTTATATCAAATAAGTATAGGAAAAGCACATATAAATTGAAATATAGTTTACTTTAATTGAAGTTACTGCAGAATGTAATACCTTAGAGATGTGACACCATGGGATATACCACTACACGAGGAACCACTGTACTCGTTCTGACACACACTGCATAACCTCTTCTCTACTCTAGTACAACATTAACCCCAAGAGGTTAATTAGATATTTACCCACAATATGTACAAATTAACTGGCTCTTTGTCATATTGACAATGCTCGATGTTATGAAAACCACAATCAAAACTGACTACACCGCATGTTCGATCGGGGACTGGCAATATATCATTATCAGCCCATATCGAGAGTACTTGTAACCGTTTTAGCCACATTGAACGATATAAACGTACCGATCGACATCACATTTGATACGTTGTGCAATTATTTCCGTTTGAGCGCTTCGACAGTTTCAGTGTCATGTTGCAGGAAAATTGGCGCATTGTAAGAGACTGCAATGTTATTTGAGACAGACAAATTGGATAGACACAAAATATCTCCCGCACATCAAACGTGTGTAGGAAACAATTTTCGCTGTCTAGATTAATTGAGCGAAAGAAGTCACCATGGGTTTCTATTAAAACGACCTCGAGCATGCGAGGAGCAGGGTTTTAATATTGAAGATTATAATTAAAGCGTGGCACCCTGTTTAACTATTGATAAGGTACCTCAAGCATAATAATATACTTTTAACAATAGAACCGGTGCTCTTTCAAAAACCTTCCGTATAATTAATAATACATATTTGTGGCGTCTACGTATATAAAGTTGAAGACGGTAGCTATCAATGATTTCAGGTATAGCTTAGGCTACACCAATTCCATGCATATTTTGGCAGAGTTGTTTTAGCACCACGGTATGTAATGCTATATTTGATGGGAATACATTCTGTGAACCACCCGAGGTTTCATTAACTCTGAATTCTACTTTTTTATGGCCTGGGGTGCTTGCACTTGTCTGTTATTATGGCAGACCGGAGTCTTGCTGCGCTACGACTGGTAACAGTATAAAGTTACGTCACGTGGCGTAACGTCCCAAAACATATGACATTCGTGGGATGCTTGTGCAACTTTTGCATCCCGTACGCTAATTAAAGCACCTTGCCCCGATTTACCGTGGCATTCTTTTTACGGAAATGTCATTGATGTATGACAGGAATGACGATGGATCTTGAACATACATGGGAGGCAAGTTAGTTATATCGTGTGACAAAAACTAACTAGTTACATGCTCGTTGGGGGCTGGTATGTTTCTATTACACTCAAGAGTAGAGAATACCAATGCCCCAGTGCCAATCTCTGAATTGTTCTGTTAAAGTGTAGGGTATACTGTACACGGTTTACGAACATACTAGCCACGTGGTTTACGAGGACATCCCAGTGCGGTACCACTGTACACGACCCGAGGTATTCCAATGAAGTCGGGCAGCATGGGGAAAGTGCTCGTTTTAAAATGTCTGGCATTCCTAGTGCACATTCCCCTGGTTGTTTTACTCCAACCATGTCAATTCCCATCAAAAACAACGCTTCACAGTGTACACATCCAACATAAAAGTAATTAATTACGAACAAGCTATGTTCCTTTAATTACCCCCCAAAATGCACAGTGGAGCAATCAAGTGCCAGACGGAGTAATATACAGCATGGTAGACCTGCATACAGGTCTACTTGGGAACCAAGACAACATTTACCTACATTACTTACTAATCCTTCCCCTTTGATGTTGCAGCGGCTTTATGACTGAAAACAGATGCTACATCTCTGCCTATTATTCTTTAGCAGGTTTCTATTGTTTTCTAGTTGATTCTTTGACCAGCAGTTGCAGGATCAAAGAAAGCGCGTTAATTGTTACGTACCTGTAATTACCTATAAGTTTCACACTTTCTATTCACATTCTCGTGGTTGTGATTTGAAAATCAAAGTCAACTCTTCTCGTCTGAGTAAGCCGCATTGTTTCACGGACATGCTTCGTTACCTAGCAATGGCGAGGCGTGGTAAGCCTATGAAGAGGAGGGGGAAGACGAAGAGGAACGCGATGGGGAGGATATGCTTTACGATAATAGTCAGATTCATGTTATGCTTAAATGGAGGTAATATTGTTGTTTATATGATGGCGACGCCACGGTGATGAATAAAACAGGGAGCAGAATAACATTTACGGTATAACGTGTCTCGTATTCACAACAGTTAATCACGAGTATATAATAATATTTTTAGAAGACATGTAAGACAAAGTTAGAGTACAAGGTAGAGAAGATAGAGAAGACAATGTGTTGTCTCTTGCTTAAGAACGAACATGATTGTTTTAAGACAGTGAGAAATGTATTGATTGTGATGGGGGTGGTAACGGATGTGGAGGAGGTGGAGGTGGAGATGACGGAGGGTGAGGTTGGTACAATGAGGTATGAGTAAGAAGTAGGATTAACTATGGTTAAAATGACCCATCCTCACCCCAGCTTCACGTTTCGCACACGTGTGTATCTGTCCCCCTAGAAACAATAAAATCAGGTCCTTTCAACGCGGTGTAATATGAAGCTGTGAGCGACTTGTGGATAATATTGAACGTGTTTAATTATTAACTATTGTTCGGTTGTAGGGGGCGACACTTGTGTTTGCAAGGGAGGTACAATAAGCGAGAGCTATGGTCCGGGATATTACTGCGAGTGTATGAAGTGTTAAGCTTTGTCAACATGGCTATACTCGGTCCATACGTCTGTATTCCATCAAACCCTATTCATGTCTCATGTTTATTTCTCTTTCCGTTTCAATGTCTCTGACAATGCGAAGCGTCGCAAATATTTGATCCTTTTTTATATTGGAGAGAAGCGCTGGGATGTTGGCGCTTAACAGCGAATACATAGTGAATACAGTATGGCTCTAACATTGAAATGATGTTTACATGGTGTTAGACTGGGTAAGCTTTGATATTTCCAAGTCTTCAAGTCGACAGGTTATTGAGTTAATAAAGGCCTTTCAGTGAGGTTATACTTCTTAAGGACATGGACTTTCTATAAATGCCAGATTCCATTTCGAGTGTTTTCTACGTCGTCTCATTCAGACAGGCAGAAACTCGTGGTGAGTTATCTGAATCAGTCTGAATGAATACTATGAAATGTGCACGTGTGATGTAAAGCTAAATTAAACACGTGGTATTTTTGGTCGAATATATTACGAATATCAAATCAGGTATAGATATAGTTAATATTAGTTTGCTGCCAGAAAAAAACACACAATTGGAATGTTTGCTCCTTCAATTTATGCTTAACTTGGAATGTTTGTTCCTTCTATTTACTCTTAGGTACCGAGTGTTTAATTGCTGGGCTTCGTGAAAGTGGTATTATAATTATAGCTTATTATTTTCTTC
>JAUTBR010197411.1:0-11417 GCA_032361205.1 Pseudorimula midatlantica | reverse complement strand
CCTGGCGGCATCCCACCTGGCGGCATCCCACCTGGCGGCATCCCACCTGGCGGCATCCCTCCTGGTGGCATCCCTCCTGGCGGCGCACCTCAAGGTGGGGCTGCCCCGGGACCACCTCCAAAAGCACAAGGATGGGGAGATGCTGGCTTTTCAAGCGCTAATGTGGACGATGGAACCAGTATCTGGGCAGCCAATGCAGTTGGACAGGTATGTGCAATGTTGCTGTCCTCCGTTTTGTAATATTGTTTGAACTTGTCATTCAGCCCCTGCAGTTTTGATAATGGCACTCTTCCCTTTAGTGGTATGCTCTAGTAGGGGTAATGCTAGCATTAAACTAACCGATATTGTTATCTTGGTAGTCGCAGTGAATCGTTTCAAGCCTTGAAGGATTGATTGACACTGCACAGATATGGCATGTGTATGCTATGCATATGTATGCTATACACTGACGATTCAGTCGGCACCCAGCAGCACCATGTAGAGCACAACGTTGCACCAGCGCAGAAACTGTATTAATCCAGTATCTTGCTGTATGTTGCAGGCCCAAGCCAGCAGCTGGGGGGACCCTGGGGCGCAGTGGAACCCGACCCCTGGTGCAAAACCTAAATGCCTATCTACCTCCAGCTGGGGCAGTGACCCTGGTGGACCCAATGGTGGTGACCCCAACTGGAACATGCGAAAGGTTGGCCACGTGTTTGTCTCACCCTTATACCGCTAGTGTTGAGGGTGTTGCTACAGTGTTTGCCGACACCAGTGCATTGTGGGTGGTGTTGTAGCTGCTTTACCTCGAGCGTAGTCTTTGTCGCGGCATGGGTCTCCAGCACAGCCCCACTGCCCGCCTAACTACAGATGTGTGCATGTCCTCATGCTGGGCCACTCTGCAGATAACTTGAGCAGTATCTAGTACACAGGGTTCGAATTCAATTCTCAATACTACAAACAACCCCCATACACCTATTGCCGATTTATGATTATCAATATTACTGGGATCCCTGTACAATTATGCCATCTGCAGTGTGTGGATGTTATGATAGAAAGTCTCTGTACATATCTAGGAAAGTCTCCACTTGTTGTGCTGCTGTTATTGATAACACCAATTAGAATGTGACAGTTGAATATGTGATGGTACAAGTCGACTATGAAAGGACAGGTGAGTGAATCACTGACTGCCACCTCCAGCTGTCGTACATTCTGAGTGATAAAAACTATTGGTTGGTTGAACAGGTTACAAACTATTGGTTGGTTGAACAGGTTACAAACTATTGGTTGTTTGAACAGGTTACAAACTTGGTTGGTTGAACAGGTTACAAACTATTGGTTGGTTGTACAGTTTCCAAACTATTGGTTGGTTGAACACGTTACAAACTTCTATTGGTTGGTTGACCAGGTTACAGACTTCTATTGGTTGATCAGGTTACAAACTATCGGTTAGACTAGTTGCACAAGTTTCAAACTATTGGTTGGTTGAACAGGTTACAAAATACAGGTTGGTTGAACGGCTGGATCAAATTTGCTCTGATTGGACTTTGAGGCGATTACCCAAATGCAATTATTAAATTTTGGACAATTGGTGTGGTGTTGCGTATTAAATTCGAACCCTGATCAATTTGTCGAAAGAAAAATTCCCTTTATTAGATGATCATGTGCACAGATTGTCAGTTGCTTTTGTTCTGTTCTTCATCTGTATGCTTATTTAGTTGCATTTTAGTTAATGTTAGTGTATCAGTGTATCATTTTATTGCTCTATTATTTCATCAACATTTCATCAACATTTTTCATTATACAGTTTTCATAAATCATGATTTATTTCTGAATAATTCATGGTAATATGAATTTGAAAGAGTAATGGCAATTGTTAAGAATGCATACAAGTTGTTGAAATTAATTATGTCTTCTAATGGCTGTCCTGGTAGCCATTTACTTTGGGATAACTTTACTAGTATTATGCTAATTAACATATCTATTCATATTACTCCTTGTCTGTTACCTTCAGAAGAACCAGGTATCTATACATTTCCTATTTAGAATCATATGGACTTGTAAACATCTGATATCTTGCTCATTCTGCCTTCCCTTCATTCTTCAGTTTGATGTTCTAAGATATTGGTGAATTTGTGCATTATGGTTGTGTTCTGTTACGGTTGGCAATGTTCTGTTGATCATAGGCAGGTATGCCTTCCTCGTATACCTCTGAAATATCTTCTCATCCTGTGCACATGGTCAGGAGATTGGCAATATTGATCTATGAAATATCCATTGCAGAGTTATAATCCATTCTGTCTTTTCTGACCCCTACCATTCCCCCCCCTCCCTTTATCCCCATCCCTTCCCGCTGCCCCGCCCTGATCCATGGAATGCGGCCCACACTTGTGTACACATCATTGATGGTGATTCTTGCAGCCAGGCTGGCCGCTGGACCAAGTCGCGAACATTTCGAGCGAAGGGAATGTGTGGGGAGGTGATACAGAGGTGGGATATTGGAATGACATAACACAGGAACATAGTTCTTGGAGCAGTGCCCCCGGCTGGAAAAGCAAAAAGACTCTGGTGAAGGTATTACACTCTGCTCGCTGATGGGACGTGAGACAGGGCCAGTCACTACCAGCGGCACCACTCTTCCAGTTCACTCTAGCTTTGCCGTGTGTCCACCTCCGGCTCCGGCTGTCCGTCCGTCCGTCCGTCCATCGTCCGTCCGTCCTCCCTACACCCTAGGCACAGCTCACCCTATGCCAGCAGTTAGACGCTACCGCTTGTACATGTAGTTTACTTCAGCATCTATTTGTAGTTTTAAATTTCTCATTTGTCAATAGAATACTTGTACCAACATTGCACCAAAAATATAACAATAATTTACATAATGTGACTTGTAAATACATTTTCGTAGTTTAATTAAATGTTAAAATTTTAGATATTCAAGTGGACTAAGTTTTGCGTTGGCGTTTTACTCTCACACCAGTTTGTTGGGCGAAGCAGATGCCAGTTTGTTTCCCCTGTTTCCACTGGGAACACCACCAAGCTTGCAACATTGCACAATGTACTGTGTCTTACACGTCAGGCTAACATGTTATCTTTACTTGTTTGCATGATCTAACACAAGTTAATGTATTTTTGTTGCCATTTAATGGTTTTTCAAGCACATTGCTAGCTTTATTTCAAAATCAAAGCAATTGAATACTTTCTCATTGACACTTCTAAATGAGTTTACAATTATCAATTTCCTAATTTCAGATTTATTGATTGAATTTGACGATAATGTGTTTGCTATTTCAGCCTGGGGTCAACAAGTTCGCAATGGGCACCAACCACCCCCCTCAGATGAGAAGCAAACTACTACATCAACTCATGGATATGGGCTTCAAGGTAAATACCATGTGATTGTCACCTTTAGCAATAGTGGTTTCATTGTACAATTACATTAATAAAACTGACTTTTTCCCACTGATGATTCTCGACCAATCACTCCCAAGTTTGGTTCTCTTGCTATGTAGGTCGTTACTCGTAAGACTTTATAAGATTAAAGGATTGTTTGTGAGATTGATAATACTGTTAATAAATACTAATTTGCCGCTGCTTTTTATTTCTTTGCAGAAAGAAGAGGCTCAGAATGCCCTGATTAGCAATAACATGAATGTTGAAAGTGCCCTAGGTGAGTCTTATCAATATAGCCTGACATTCATTGTCTTCATGTTACCCTAAACTTGTACCCTTGTTTGTACCACTTACTGCTCCTATGTTTAATACCACACACACACATGCTCTAATTGGCCCTTCTGGTATTCTGACAGCCACCACATGAGCAATACCATCTGAAAACTCCATATTCACTTCAATGGAAAGTGTCAATTGCCACCTAGTAATTGACCAAACATTTCTTAAATCTGCATTGAGAATATTGTAGTACCTATGCAGTATTATGAGTATATTATTCATGAAACTATTTGCTTTAGCAATTGCTTCCCAGTCCAGTATCATTAGTGAACTTCCATTTCTGCTTGTTTCAGCTGACCTCATGGCTATCTCTAGCACCAACAAGAAGGATACTGACATGGATGTATTCGTGTCCAATGGTGCAAAGCAGAGAATGCCAGGCAATATGATGCCAAGCGACAATGCCATGTTAATTGATGACATATCAGATACTCAGTGCGAGAGCAATCCACATGTGCCTAATATTGGTGTGCAAAATACTCACTTTCCAAATGCTCAAGTACCAAATCCGACATTTATGACCATGTATGACCGGCCCAAATCTGGCCAAAGTCTGCCTCCATCTAGTCTGAATCCAAACAACCCCAGTATTACTCAACAGTCATTGCAAAATAAACTCATTCAGCATAAGCGTCAACAACAGCCCCCGAACCAGCCTATGAACTCGATGAGTCCGACCCAAGGACCGATGGCCCTCGGACAGATGCCCAACACTCAGCAGGTCATGCAGCAGCAGCAGCAGCAGCAACAACAGCAGCAGCAGCAGCAGCAGCAGCAGCAGCAACAGCAGATGGCCCAGCAGCAAATACTGCAGCAGCTGCGAATGGCCGTGCAGTCTGGCCTCATCTCTCACCAGCTGCTGCTGAATCAGCACCTGCCTCACAACGTGCTGGTGTTGCTGCAGAGCCTCCTCCACCTGCAGACCATGCTGCAGCAGCTGGTCACCAAGCAGCAGATCCTGCAGCAGAACAAGATGATGAACGTGCTGCAGCGGCAGCAGGTGGAGAACCTGGCCACCATGATCAACAACATCAAGCAGCAGATCCTGGCGCTGCAGAAACAGCTGTCCCAGGCCCAGACCATGCTGCTCAAGAACACGGGCGGCCCCGTGGTGCAGACCGGAAGCACGCCGCAGCACCTGGCGGAGAACATGGAGAGCATGATGCCCATCCAGAACGAGCTGGAGAAGCTTGCCATTAATCCACCCCAACAAATGTCTAGGTTAAACCAGTGGAAGCGCCAAAGTCCAGACAAGGAAACTGCTGGTGAAACCGGGGAAAATCTTAACAAGGCAGTGGGAAGTAAACCTCTTCATCAGTCACAAAGTACCCCCAACATGGGGGGTCTCTTCTCTGATCTCAGTGGCCTCAATATCAGCGGTGATACTACTTGGTCTACACAAGTATCCACCTCCTTGTCTCAGAATTGGCCATCTACCAGTGCTAGCGGAACCACCTCTCTGGTCGACTCCATGAAGGAATCTCAGCCACCTGCCACCACCTCCACAATCAGTATGACCGACGTCATCCCGGAGTTTGTTCCGGGAAAACCCTGGCAGGGTCTGTCGAAGAACATGGAGGACGACCCACATATCACCCCTGGAAGTATTTCTAAGTCTCTCAGTGTCAACGTCGTCAAAGACGACTATCTGAACAATCTGGCCACCAGCATCAAGACGAGCCCAGTAGCCTCCGACTCAAACACCACGTGGAGCCTGAAGGGCGGCCAGATGTCGTCCACCACTTCATCCAAGCCCTGGTCAGCCAACGACACAAACATGCCCGGAGAAATGTGGAACATGCCAGGCAAGAACCGGCCACCTCCAGGCCTGATGCCGGGGAACGAGCCCGGACAGTGGTCCGGAGGCATCAACCGCCAGCACTCCTGGGCAGGAAGGACAGATAACTCTGCTTTCACACCAGGTAGGTGACGCCCATATATATTGGTATAGGCTTTGCTCTATGAACTAACAGGACCTCTTCTCTTTTTTTTTGGTGTATTCACATTTAAGTTAATATTGGTATCCTCAGTTCATATGTAGATTTGTAATAACATCACTTGATGGCATTGCCAGAGCTGGTATTATATTTGTGTGCAAAAAACATTTTTATGTACCAAATTTAGTTTCCACAAGTCATAGCTGGTGAACAATCAGGACTTGTACTATGCATTTTGAAAAACTTGAATTTAATTTCAAAGTACGTCATTGATTTTAAATTGATAACAATTTGTCATATCTTAAATAATGTTATGTATCCAAAGCAGTGTTCGAATTAATAGGGGGTCCGGGGGTCATTTGAAAATCTGCAATGTTAAAGGTATCTGTGTGACCCCCTAAAAATTACAGATTTTACCACCTTTAACATTGGGCCTATGAAGAATGACCCTTTCATTATTTCGAACACTGCAAAGTGATCCAATAGTTTTTAATGTTAATGTTTACTCTGTCAATGCCTTAAAGTTGGTTTATTAGGTAAGCTTAAATCTTTCTTCGATATTTAACACTTTATTTCCCTATATCTGCAGCTAGTGCCTTCTTGAGTACAAGGGCAAAGTTTTCGCCTTAACATGGGAAAGCATACAATAAATACAGTTCAAGATAGCAGCACAGAATCATTTAATCTACATCATGATACTACAAAATATTTATCTTTTTATAAATTTTTACTTTTGGCTTACTCGGGTCTTTTCACACGTTTGTGTCTTTGGTGTTGCAATATTTCAAGAAAGTATGCTACAGTTAGACTGTATTTGCAGAGATCAACAGAACCACAACTAATTTGTGTACACTTTTACAACAGATAATCCTTGGGACAAAGTTATTACTCTTTGCTAGTCTGGATTGTTAAAAGTTGGTGGTACTGCAGAGCATTGCACTGATATAGCAGATATAATACCATGGAATGACGGTCCCTTTCTTTTACAAGTTTGTGCATGCTCAAAATAATCCCAGTTTTGTGCACTTTGTTTTTTTTGAGGCTGTAGATTTATTGTTGTCGATAAGTTTCACACAGACTAACCAGCCTTGTGTCTGGTTGTACTACCACCAGACGGCACCTGGGTGGGGGTGGTCTTCTCATTGGTGTTAGAGCTTCACCAGTCCACATTGCTTGCTATACCACACTAGTATCTCTGGCACTGCTTCTCAGTAGCGGGCTTTCAAACAGGTAAACAAGTACTGGTAAATGGTAAATAATGTTCTTTTAGTTGCCAAGGCATTTCAGTATGTATGCTGTAAGAAATGATTGGGGGAAAGTTGACTGGCCATGGTGATTGGACGTGTTTTGATCTTTGTCTTCCAGTGAGCACTCCCGGTTGGGATGGGCGCCCCAATATCTCCACTTGGCTGATCCTCAGGAACCTCACTCCACAGGTAGTAGCAGAAGCACTTGATGTGCCAACTCCTATAGTCGTAGTTTCTTCTATCTGCAGTGTGGCAAATTAAGAATATAGTGCTCATTCATTATCAGCAATATTAAAAGTTCTTTGTTTGCACATTGGCCGAGTGAACCTGGGACCCTCATGAAAACATTAGTTGCAGCAATGAATGTCTTGGAAAAAGTATAACAATCAAATCTATTCTGCAAATCTCTATATGCAGTTGTCAGAGGTACCAGAATAGGTTTGAATTTTTGGTGTTTGGGTCATTTTCAACCATCTCACGCTATTGCATGTTCTTGTCTCCTATAATACTATTAATACCAACTGTTGGCCTGACCCTTCTGTCCTGAGCCTCACTTGGGTTTTCTCTCGTCTTTCCGCTATATCTTGAGCTGCAATAGTGTGAGCTGTTGTGTAATACTCTGTTTACTTTGTAGTCCTAGTCTTTAACTCTAGTACTTTAACTACTGGTGTTGGAAGTGTACTTGTTCATCAATGTAATCATTATAATACTGTCCAGTATACACATTAATAATTGCCAAGTCTGTCAATTAATAGACGATTATCAAATGTATGCACGTGATTGTGTATGCACACCTGACAATATAAACATATTTATACGGCAGCATGTCTCATTGCCATGCCATTCTGAGAGAGCTAGAGTGAATAGATTTACTTTCCATTGCATTGACATGTGCTGTGCTATCTGTAGTATTGTTAATGTGAACGCTGACTGTTTGGTTTCAGATTGATGGCTCGACACTGCGTACGTTGTGCCAGCAGCACGGCCCACTGCGTCTGTTCTGCTGGAACGCCAGTCACGACCAGGCCGTCGTCTGCTACGGGTCTAAGGAGGAGGCCAGCAAAGCTCAGAAAGCCCTCAACTCCTGCGTCCTTGGCAACACCACCATCCTGGCAGAGTTTGTGTCCATTCAGGATGCCGCTCAATTCATGAATCAACAACAGAACCTGTCCTCATCCTCGTCCGGCCCACCTCAGTGGTCCCAGGGCCCTGCACCCCAGTCCCACCCCCAGGGCCAGCCCACTCCCATTCGCTCCGCCCAGCCAGGGCAATTCCAGCGTAGTGAGAGTGCCACGTTGTGGAGTGCCATGCCAAGTCACAGTAGTGGCGGCGGTGGCGGCGGCGGCGGCAACTACCACAACGGCGGTCGCGGGACTGGCACTGGTTGTGGTGGTAGTGGCAGTGGCAGCGGTAACATGTGGAGCTCAAACCTGTGGGGAGGTGGGCCTGCAGAGGACCACAACTCAAATCCTTTCTTCAGCAATATTCTGGGAGGGGAATCCACATAAAATGCAAACCTGTTTAGTATATTTGCACCGTGAAACCTGCCTGCCCCATGCACGCTCCAACTGGGAGGTCTACACAGATTTACGTCTTATTCACTGGTTGCTGGTATAGTCCTGTTTTTATGCTAATGTTGATGACTTGTGATATGGTCAGTATTCCTGTAGCTCGCTCCCAGGACAATCAAAGCGGGTGCGGCAGGTTTCCTTGTATTGTCGTGGTTACATGGTTTCCCAGTCCTATCATGTGATTGATTGATCTCTTGTTGTATGTACGTACACACGTACGTACGCGGGTTAGCTAGCATGCTATTGCAGGGGAGTGATGAGTCGCCAATGACGCAAGTTAGTTGCTGCTTCTCTGTGTTCCATGGACCATGAAACTACTTGTGCTCCGAGACCTACTACCCTGTGGCCTACCCACCCTCCCCAGTGCTAGGCGAAACGTCCTTAGTGGTGCTCACTGCTACTTCAATTATAGCACAGAGTTTATTTTTTGTACTTCTGGTGAAGTATTGAGTCTTTCAGAATTCCCAAATTGTCTTGTCACATGGGTGTATTCCCTGAAGCATATGTGGGCACACTGAAGGAATAGGGAGGGGGGCGGGGGAGGGAGGGGGGGGAGGGGGAAGGGGTTCTAAGCCTTTATACAAGTTAACCTCAAGTCTTTTTATTTGTGAATGTATGAACATATTATGTTAATGTATAGGCCATTCATGACTGATGTCAAATCGAATCTTTCTTGTAATGCAGCAACAATGAGTGCAAATTTATTTCTTAATTACACTTAATTGGTGATGTAATATTTTTTTCTTGTTTGAATTGGAATCTGTCAGTTGGCAGGCAAAACACTACCTGTGATACTGAAGTCGTCTCATGTGTGTCCGTTGTCAGTTGTGTGATTGAATCAGGATATAGTGCATTCTAGTGCTATTGATCACTCTTCCAAGTATGTAATCATATTGGGCATAACGAATCATCTTGGATGATCAATTGAAATAGCCATTTTATATTAATATGCCAGAGAACTGCTGTATTGTCTGTAATAGTCCTTATTCCCCCCGCCCAAACTGGGAGAAACAAAATATATATGTACAAGAAAAAAAAAATACAAAAAAAAACATAAAAAAGAAAAATACAAAAGAAAAAAAAATAAATGTATAAAAAGCAAAAAGAAAAAGCAAAAAAAAACAACAAGAAAAAAACATAAAAAAGAAAAAAAATACAAAAAAAAATACAAAAAGAAAAAAGAAAAAAACCCAAATCAAAATAGATTGATATGTGCATCCTAAATCCACAAATTTAATTTAAAATTTTTAATTATTTGTCCTCGATATTGATCTGGCATTTTTGGACTTAAAAGTCCAGTACGCCCGGCAGCAGATAGAAGCAGGATGCAATGCGGAAGGAAGAAAAAAATACATAAAAATAAAAAAAATGGGAGAAAAAATATAAAAAAAAGATAAAAAAAAGAAAACTCCAAAGAAAAAAAACCCTCCAAAAATCCCAACTGTACTAAGTATATAAATGCTATATAAGCACACTGTGATTGACACTTCCAGCAGGGCACCGTGTGTTCCAAAGTGCTGCTATTACAGACAGTATGGTTCTTCATTATTATTATAATTATGTATGATGCCTCTTTGTGTTTTCCAAACTGAGTACTTACTGCATTTTTATTGTGACCAAGAAGAGATATAGATCACAATCTGCCAAAGCACAGGCATCCCAGGATTGGGCAGCTTTTATCGGTACGTGATAGGAGAATTTTTGACATGACATGTATATTGTGCTCGTAGCTTGCTTTGAATTGTATTCTGAATAAAGTCTTTATTCAAATGTTCTTGTCCTGTAATTTTTAAGCTCTACTTTTGGTGCATAGCAATTCTGATGAATCGGTGACAAGAACAAAATGAAGGATGAATTTCAGGACTCAATATACCAACTAATTTGGGAGCCATGGCAACCAATATTTCATTTATTTTAAATGTTTCTGACTATGCAGGAGCCAAATGGCTCCTTGGAACTTTGAGGCTTGAATTTATTGTCCAAGATGTGTCCTAACTTTGGAAGTCGTGAAATGACATGGCCAGCTGATGATGCAAGAAGGAAATATCTGGCCTTGGTGCAACTAATAGCAAATAGCAGTTTTGAAGGATATTGTCTAGAACCCCCAACAGTGGACCAGGTGCCTACTCGGGAGCATGAGTACAGATGGGAACTGGTTAGGGCCTCCTGAACCATTTCTATCTCCAGGTACTGAATACAGGTACACTTGCAGCTGGGAATAGCTTTATTAGCCATGTATCAAGTGTCCGACAAACAACATATTACAAGGCTAGCATAATGCAGGTGACAACTTTGCATTCAGGTATAAATGACATCGTGAAAACATCGTGAAGAAATGCCAATAGGAATGTTCTATATTGACCCTATCGTCTGTTTGCATTATTGGCACGTGGACAAGGTTGCCGGACGTTACGAGGCGGATGGGGGCGAGGCTTTGCTTGGATAGCGCAAGGTCAATTGTTGCTAGGTTCATCACCTAGACATCCAAGATGCCGTTTTTTTTGTCGTAGATGTCCAAAAATGCAGATTTAGACAATTTGTTTTAAGTTTTATGAAACGTAAGATATATATTAATTCATTACGTTTTAGCATGATTTATCCAAGTGAAGGTTCTATTATGGACTATTAGTATGCAGTAAGTATTAGTTGCCAGATATTCCGAGGTGTACTGTAGCTGTCTGCGGCATAATGGTTGGAGCGTCGGCCCAGGGCGTGGAAGGTCGCAGGCTCATCCCCAGTTGTATCCTACCAAAAGAGGTCGTCGGAAATGGGTGAAAGATTCCTGCAGCATATTTAAACTCCATAATCACTCACTCGCATAAAAGATAGTACTATTGTTCTCCAAGAACGGGTCGGCTCAGAATTGTTGTACTATGTCCGACTGGGGTATCCATTTTCTATCTGCTGTATATTCCAGTGAGCTAGCACTAAAAACTTCTAGTATCTGCCATATA
>JAUTBR010196746.1:0-14515 GCA_032361205.1 Pseudorimula midatlantica | reverse complement strand
AGCAGCAGTAGAAGCAGAAGAAGCAGAAGCAGAAGCAGCAGTAGCAGTAGTATAAGCAGCAGCAGCAGTAGCAGTAGATGCAAACCTTCCACCATTTGTATGTTTTTAACTGGGGGTTTAGAGTCACTTTCAAGATTCTTTCACTCGTATCATGACTAGTCAGTTTAATGTAGGAGGAAACCTTGCACCCAACTTGGAATTAAGAGTAGCACTACTAACACATCGGCCTTCAGCTGATCATGGGCAGACAACTCCGGGGGGGTGTACAGAATGAGAGCGCCGTCTTCGAAGGGGTCGTGCAACGGCTGCCGTCCTCCCTGCCGCCGCACTCCCAGAGCTCGGAAACCAGATCCCCCTGACAAAGAAAATGTCAGCGAGTAAATACGAGTTCATCGAAACATGCACATGTAAATCTATAAATTTATTTTAAACTACAGTAAGTGAATTGTTGCTGAATTACAGGGCATAACTTAAGCGCAGAACAGTTGGTTTTGTAGTTGAGCCACTATGTAGCACATAGCATGGTCTCCTGTAGATAGTACACATTGTATTAAGATAATATACTGATGTCTACTTACCTTGGTAGTTAGGGATGGGAATCTTGAACGGTTTGGACAGAATACTCTTAATAAGAGCTTCCTAAAAGTAAAAATGATTTGATTAAAAAAAAACAGGGCTCCACAGTAAGGATTGTATGCATGCCTGTGACAGGTATCGTCCACAGGCGGAGAACTGAATATCCATATTAACAAACCCATTGCCTAATAATAATAATAATAATAATAATAATAGTGATAATATATATTTATAACCTGCCTATTTAATGTCGTACACATGCTCATGGCACTATATGGGCAAGTACGTTTAATTTCACGTCTAAGAGGACAAGTGCCTCAAGGAGATAACGCAGAGCCCTGAGGAAAGAGATTTTCTAGGAATAAATGCGAAATGGAAAATGGTTCATTTACATACCCGGTTACATGGGTTTCTACCTATTCTCAGACCATAGGACAGAAACAACATTGAAGAATTTACAGAATTAGTGACCATTAGTTTTCCCATGCTCAACTTCAAAAGTGAGATTTCCTGTATATTACGTCACACAACTTTTCAGTTCAAGTGGTATTCTTTAGAAATGACCATCATTTAATGGTTGTTCACTGAACTATGAACGATTTGTGAAAGTGATAATTTAATAAACCGTGGCGCATTAATATACCATAAAACGGACATGTTCAGTTTTGGTCTTCCGATGGTCGACTCGTTTATAAGTAGAGCATTTTCTTGATAAATATGATCAGGAAGGAACAATTATTAAAACAACATAAAGGTAGGAGACCATACTAGTCATGTTCTGAATCTTAAAATGCAATACTAGTATACTAGCTGTTTATTGATGGACAAAGTTATGCTACAATGACACAATTTTAAAACAATTTAAAAACATGATCTGATACTATCACTTTAGATACAGTTAGTTGTTAGAGGATTTATACGTACACAAAAGCATGACAATGGACTAAATTTAGTCATGAACACCTGCATCTAGATAAGAAATAGCATAAAAAAATAAAATGATGCACTGTTGTAACCAATTCAACTGTGACGTCACTTTGCTTTAGTCTAGACAGTCATGACGTAAAAGAACAATAATGACATTACAAAGAATGTAGTTTTGGCAAAAGTATACACGGAAGTTGAAACTTACTGTGAAGTTTACATGAGGATGAACGTGTAAACGTCATAGTAAGAAATTAGTCATGCAGACGTTCTAACGTATGTGGGTTAGCTTGTCAAATATCATGTGATCAACACCATGTGACGCAGGAATTCTCACATTTGAAGTCCAACGTGAGAAGACTAAAGGTCTCAACTTTCTAAATAATGATTACAAATTCGATAGTGTAACACCCAGCACTGCAATGGACCTGTTGGTAACCATGGAGACAAAAACTAATGTGTGATGGAAAGGAGGCTAATTGACAATTTCTGGTAAACATATTTGATTGTAACATACTTCTCTGTCAACTTGCTTGATTGTGACGCAATTTTTTATGAACTTAAACTTGTTTAAGATTGTTAACTTATGTAGTGATCTAGCAAAGTTTTACCTGAAAACATATATTTGTTTTGACCACACAAGTACTTTATACAACTACATGTCTCACCAGTTACCAATATTTTAATATTTATTAATTAGACACGACATATATTTATTGGTGCCAGTGGTCGTGAAAGGTTATTTTGACCATGTTCAATGATTAGAGTTATCCCCCTTAGTCTTATAACTATCCTGTAAGCTATCCTATCCTATCCTATAGCAGTGGAAAGATATTTGGAGGTAAAAAAGCGATAATGCATTCAAACTCCAATTCGGTCCAAAATGATAACTTAATCTGTGATAGTTTGCCTCCAATAGATAATGACACACTTCCACATGAATTTAAATGATTGTAACACACCTCTTTCAATTTAATTGATAGTGATAATCCTATATGAACGTAATTGACTATAACACTGTTCTCTGTCAATTTAATTGTGACACAATTCTATGTTAATTTAATTGTGACACAATTCTCTATAAATTAAGCATATTGTGACACACCTCAGTAAAACAAATCAATTATGGAACAACATTTTCAATTTAATTGATTATGACACACATTCTCTATCAACATAATTTTGATCGGTACCCAATTCTCCTTTCAACTTACATGACAAGCTCCGTCAGGAATGGCAGAGTTTGCGATGTTGGCCAACGGCTGTCGGTACGGAGACTGGAACTGGTAGCCATTTTCTGGGTCCACACGAGGCTGCTTTTGTTTACACTGAAACATGAAAGTGTCAAAATGGCAGAGTCATGCCACAAGCTTTCACCCATACAACCCAGGCCCCCGTTCCACAGAATGATCCTAGCTCCTTGGCAATGCCAAGCTAACATATAATACGACCCTCACAGTGTGAGGATTGTTCTGTGGAACAGTCCCAAGAGAATCAACAAATTCTATGGATAATGAAAAAAATACTTTCTTGCACTACTTTCTCTCTGTGTATTTTGTCCTTTTTAACTTTAAACACAACCCGATTTTTAATACAGCTGAAAACAGGACTAAAAGATAATATAATGTCCGGTAATATAGGAACCGTAAGTTGACACAAGATAATATGGAGATTCATTCAAAATCCAGCGACATAAACTGGTCAAGCAGTGAGTAAATATGGAGTCATGATGCAGACATCATTCATAGCAACCGTCGGAAGTCTCACTAGCAACCGCTGGAAGTCCTCACTAGCAACCGCCCAATAACGTTAACTAAGTATTTGTTACAGATATTTTCGTGTTTTTTTTAAACGTTCATTAAAACATTTTTATCAAAGTTTATAGTTCTGTTTTCAAACCATGCTGTATCGATATTAATTAAACATAACCGTGAATAGAAAGTATGTAATGATACATCTCTGATTAATTGCCAGCGGAAAGGACCCCCATGAGGCTTACTGTCTAAAATTGACTAAATACTCTACACACGGATGTACTATTTATAAGTAAAGATGGGATTCTGTGACTACCCCGGTATGTTGTTTATTGACAACATGTTAGGAATCCTACAAATTAAGTTAGTGTGAGCATATGTTTTACATCACAACAAAC
This sequence comes from Pseudorimula midatlantica, assembly GCA_032361205.1. Taxonomy (NCBI): domain Eukaryota; kingdom Metazoa; phylum Mollusca; class Gastropoda; order Lepetellida; family Lepetodrilidae; genus Pseudorimula; species Pseudorimula midatlantica. The sequence goes on along the minus strand of JAUTBR010196746.1, from coordinate 10,863 downwards.
AGGGGTTAGAGCTTCCGTTGAAATATGCAATTTATAACAGTTATGATTGGAAATGTACTGATACAAGTATTTTTCTCTACTACATGAATCTAAAATAATATCATAAAAAATAAGTTTCCAGCAAAATTACATAGGATGTATTTTATACCAAGGGTCAACTTGAATGTGCAGTTCTTAAACATGTTAAAAACTTAAATGTAAAATTGGAAAAACATGTCACTGGCCATTGATGAACAAATATCTACTTTATTCATATTAAAATGGCAAATGACAACATCAATTCAGTATTTTTACATAAACCTATAAAGTATTTAGTCATAAAATACAAGGTGGCCTAAGTATAATGGACATTACTGTCATAATTATGAGATGTATAATTACAACTTTCTTCTGAACCTCTGGTCAGTTATTTCTGTAATGACATGATCTCAGAAAACAAGCAGTGATATAAGTGAAAGAATCTTGAAAGCGGCTCTAAACCCAATAAAAGAATTCATCAAAAAAACGTTTTCACACCAAAATCTTAAAAGGTCGTTCGAATAACAAACTGATAAAATATGCCACAGTTAGTAGAACTAAACCTTTGCTGTAATGTCATGATCATACTTCTGTCCGCTGAAGAATCTTAAAATGTAATATGTATTTTAAAAAAACAACTGATAAAATATGACACATACATTTTTCTTCTAAATCTCTGCTGTAATGTCATCATCTCACTTCCGTCTACTGAAGAATCTTAAAAGTTCACTCCAATAACAAACTGATAAACCATGACTCATGTATGTGCATAATTACAAACTTTAGTATTTTCTGATGGATTAATCATAAAATATGCAGATGTTCAGTTCCCCCAAAAGTGTCAGATGCCACCTTTAATTAAATTTCATACTTTTCGTGATGGCGGGGACTCGAGTGCATCGATGGTTCTTTTCTGAACACTGACTCCTCTTTGACTCGGTGCTTGACTCCTTCTCTGAAAATAGACAACTAACACTATACTATACCTGGTACATATGTATGATATTAGTAGTCTGAAAATAGACAACAAACCTTATTAAAAACTATATTTTACCTTTATACATTTATTACGGTAGTAATAATTAAACTTAGTTTTAATCAATTGTATAGGTGGGTACAGAATTGTGAGATCTAGATAAAAACATTTTTTTAAATAGACAACTAAAATTAGAATTAAAATTCATTTTAATCAATTAGGTATAGGTGGATTTTAAAGTGGGTGAAGATTTGTGAGATCGAGATATTTTTTAAAGAATGAGCTGAGATATGCAATATAACACGTCTGATGTGATATTTCTAATTATTGTGAGAAATTTGTATAAATATAACTCATACACACAATAGACCATTATAAGCAATAATAATTACAACAGATACATGACTGCGAAAAAACTGTTAAAGTTAATAATATACCGGTAAATAAACTATTCATGTACAACGTGATCGCAAACATAGCATGTAAATATAATGAATTGATTAAAACTTATATATATATAAAGTGTCACGAACATATTTAGACATACATTTATTTAGAGAACAATTTCTCAATTGAGATGATAAATTTAGATTACACTGTAATTTACAGTAAATACAATTGTATAATCCAGATACTCAAAATAAAACAACGTGGAAACAGTGGGTCTAAAACCGTGAATACTGTGAACCGCAGTTAATCGTCTCACCCTTAATCATTGGTCAATCAAAACACAGAATACTAGTAGATTGTTAGTTAAGTTATTGTGCACTTAATGTTCGGAATCCTGATATTGACTCACTGTCATTTAGTTGGGAGTCATGTTGTGTTATGAAAAAAGAGAGTATATGTATACAGACATTAGAACAAATGGTATCATTCATGAAATGATTTCAGACCGGTGCAATGATAGTATACATGTACCACAGTTACCAACGGCAATGATACCAGAGAGCCCAGTCGACGCAGCCATGCCAATGGAAAGTACATGTACTTGACTTTCCTCAGCTACTACTGCATGGTAGTATAAGATAAGATAAAGCTTTATTACCTGTCCAGTAATTTGGTTAGCATATACAGAGCATTATAAGTAGCATAATAAGTGGCCGGTATGATTAATCAAATAGTTTAACTTGGTCTACTTGTTAATAACACTTCTGTATGTAGAAGCTCATGAAATCCCAACTCGGGTGAAAATGAGGCGAGAGGGGAAACTGAGAAGACACCAAAGTAGACTGGCAAGGACGGCACAGGGGAAGTTGGTGGCCCTATGGGAGAGATACGCTACCTAGGATATCTCTGCTGCACGATTCCATAAGACATGTTCGAAACTACCGGTAGTTGGACCATGAAGTGTGCGACGATTCCCGAGACCACACCACATCCCCAACATCAGACTTAGTAGTGAATGTGTTGCGTGAATGTGCTGTAAGATTGTCGACAGTGACAGTGATAGTTGATTTGTGCGATCCATGCTTTCTTGTATTCTTTTTCATGATATTGAAAGAGGCACACTAAGTTAAAGGAAACTATGTGACGGTAAATAATAATTTACAGTTAAAGTTAGAAACGAGTTTCATTAAGTCTGGTAAAGAGTCATGTAAAGAGGTCCAAATCAGCCTTAAAAGAAATCCGAATCAGCCTAGGAAACGGGTCCACAATTACACCCCCCCCGTTAAATTAACTTTGATCCCTGGATAACAGCTTTTCCATAATTCAATTATATTTAAAATGGAGAAAATAATAAGTATTTGCTATTACAAATTAATTAAATACATCGGTTAATGAACAGCCATTTTGTTCGTGATTTCTTGCGATATAAATATAGAGATCTGACGTCATTAATGGTACCAAGTTGACAAATTAGCTTATTTTCATTAGTCCTACAAAATAAAATCGGATAAATCTCCCATGCGTAAATGTTATAATCTTATGTAATTTTACTTCGTTTCAAGTTGTGACATTTAGTGTAAATACACCATCATTAGAAAATCACCAATAACACACAAACGAAATCTTCTGTACTGACGGGATGGTCGTCTGCTTTGATTGTTTATTCTATCGTATGTTCATAACAAAGGGAAGCAACTCTTGGCAACATTGTTTTCAAAATGGTAATGCGGAACGTTTTTCTATAACCGATGTCGCACCATTCGGTTAGCGGATGTTGACACCCTATCTAATGACGGTCATGTGTGTTACTGATAACTTTATTTCCATAAGGAACTGTGTTTTTCATGGATTATATGCTCAATTTACAGGTAAGAACAACAATTTGAAGTTTCGTTTTGTATATATCACAAAATATGCGACCTACGCTTATCTGTTCATAAACCAGGTATCGGAGGATAAATACTGTAGATCACCTAGACTATAGTAAAAATACTCACACATAGACACGACTCTTGACAGTTATTCACTTTGTCATAACTTGTGGGAGGTAACTTCCGTATTACTATTAGATATAAAATACCGTGATGTGTCACGCGAACAACAGAGTATACTCTGATACTGACAACGGCAGTAGCTAGAGATGCATTAAACCTGGACGTCACTTTTTAGTATGTTCTATTACTTTGACTGATTATCGATACTTTTACTAGGCTTTTTCTTCTTGTTTTTGGAGTCGTAAAATGAATGAACACCTGGAAATGTCTAAGAGACATCTCAATATTAAATCAATATTGATTTTTTCGGGTCCAATGAAGCCCACCATTTCGTAATATTTGGTAGTGCTTTCAGACGTGGGTTTCCTTCGCTTGGTTGATAAATCTTCATATTTTTTATTAGGGTATTTCCCAATATTTCGTACTAGGCCGCCATTCCTGTGGAGGTTTCCTCCGCAGACTAAATTAACCAATCACAGTTTACGTCTATTTATACAGATCCAATCAAGTTTGAGTACGAAACTGGTGACGGTGACGGCTTTCCTGGAAGGGGACGACGCTGAATGTGGGTCATAGGGTGAAGGGGAGGAAATCACATGGAAATGGTCAGATATTCAATCATCACGTTGGTATTTGACCATTAGATGGCTAGCAGAAGCAAGTTGGATTAAAGAATGGCCCAGGAATTAAAGCTGCATAGTCCGGCCGGGGCAGAATCGGCAGTCTATAAGTGGCCCATCCCAGGATCGGTAAGTTATGTGCCCGTCGTTAGGCCAATGTCTACCGAAGAACTTTAGAAATCACCGTTTTTCACAGAATCACAATTGGAATTTCTTGAATGTGAACTTTATTGTGTCTTTGTGATTTATTTCAGGACGGACGTGACGGGGCTAATGAGATTATAGACACGATAAGGTAAGAAATTGCTGACATTGAACGTCTATTTTTGCACTGGGTCAATATTTTCTGTGCCAGTGACCTGATATTATAAAGTGTATTCGCCGTTTTCTTTCTAATATATATGTTCGTTATAACGCTCTGCGGCACGAGTAATATGTCTGACTTGTATAAACCTGTTACATTCTGAACGTGTACACCGATTATAACGGCAGTTGATTCGCATACGTGGCCTGTCAGTGATGAAAATGTGCAGGCTTTACAAAAGGCAAAGGCATGTTCATGCAGAGCTAACCCTTTTCTGGGTAATGTATGGGAGTTTCAGCATGTTGTCTGTCCCCATACCACACCACACACGTGATCGGGAATCACTCACCCGTCTTTTTGTTTCTCGTGTACTAGTTTATGAAAGCTAAGAGTCGGTTTAAAATTGTAAAATATGTTTGTGTTATGAACAAAGGATTGCCGCGAATATCGAGACACTAGACACATCTCTCATTCTCTACCTCCCCCCTCCCCTCCCAACTCCTTATTTGGAAAGTTGATTGACAGATGATAACATTGTGAGTGTCATGTTAGGGTCAGCCTGGTCAATCAACCACATGTCTCTGCTGCAGATGACAACCTCAAATATAGACTAGTGTTGCTTATCAGAATGCCAAGATACATATTTCTGTGATAATGACTGAAGCAAATAACATAACAGTGACTTTGCCTGTCAGTTTGTAATGTTTTTACAAGGATAAATGTGTTTGTGCTTCAAATAGCCTTCACACATGACACACCATACGTCCAGAAGAAGGGCAAACATCCCAGCTACATGGCTACTGACTGTTGACGCTCAGCACTTTGCTATTTATGGACCTGGTGTGACACACAATCACCACAAATTCATCGAAATTAGTTCACTTGTTTTTCTTTTATAATATAATAATATATTTTTTGTTTTGAAATTTGACCTTTTTATTATGGTTTTCAATATGAAGTCACATACACAACATGCCCATAAACAGCATCGATAATATTACTCACCATCGTAAATAATTAAAAATCTCGGAAAAGTGATAAAACTTCATACGATTATATGGAGTTCATTTATTTAAGCATTTTTAGCTTTGACAAGCGATGAAAGTAAGTGAATTTATTTAGCATATTTAGCTTTAATCCAGTCCAAACTGATGGTCTGATTGTGTGCCTTTAAACTTAGGCAGGACAATCTATGGCCAGCGAGCCATGAATTGCTTTGAGTAAACCTATTACATTAACTATTATCTGATTGTGTTCTCAGCCTCTGTAACCAGATGCAAAAGTTAAACACTGTGTGCCATTATTTCCTGTCCATTATCTCATCTGAATGAAATTGTGACAAGATAATTTGTCCAAAAGTGCGTAAATACCAACTTGTAAATGTATTGTATTGTCAAAACTGAATTTGGGATCACTCATTTTTAGCCCTCAGGTGGTCATTTGTATATTGTGGGAATATAATATTAAATCTTTGTATCTGTAAATAAATTGGTAAACATGTGTGCGTTAGGGGTGCCATGATTCGCCTATCTCGCGATACAGTATGTATCACGATACCAGGTTTACGATATGATGCGTTTCGCTATTCAATTTGCAAGAACTTTGGACAGATTTTCAGTAATCGTGTTATGTGAAGGTCATAATTTCTTGAAATATCCAGTACAAATAAGTCAGTCATGAAGAGAACATTTGAAAACAATACGGTTTGTTAATAAAACACTTAAAATCCTTGTGTAAAATACCAATCTCATTAAAATCAGATCTCAGCCAGCTGGATATAATCAATTGCTTCAGCGATAGAAACTAACTTTAAAACTTATTAGCCCCGAATAGTGAAACAAATAAGAAATGTTATGAATTTCAACTGAACAGAGTTATCTGCTCGTTGCTCATTTTCCATGGTAAATATACGTAAGCAGAGTCTGTAGCGGAAATAGGTTGTTGATGGCGAATGATTTTTTTTTCGGAAAATGCATCTCAGTGATTCAGCTGCAATAAATTTAGTTTCAAACTATTGTCCCAAATAACTAAAACTGAGTAAAAGAGTTTCGGACATTTTGGTAATAATATATGTATGTTAAACATGCCATTTCAGACATTTGAAAAAATAATTCGGCAGATGGCCGATGGGCAACAAAAACACTGCATCGGAAGGCATATTTGTGTTGTTTCTATAAAACTGATAAGTTCATGCATACACACAGTTTAGCGTGCATGATATTTAGTGTATGAACTACCGAATGCAGTTTGGTTTGTGCCCAAGGCAAACTCCAGAATGTTGCGATGGCCATTTTTCTAATGCTAGCGTGAAACTTTGTTGCGTTCCTTTAGTATATATTATATAGATAGAGGGTACGGTATATGTTATTATTATTCCTGTGGATATACACAGATATGATAGAGCAGGCTATATATAATATGATTGTAATAATTAATGCAGTGTTCGATTTAATAGGGGGTCCGGTGGTCACTTGAAAATCTACAATGTTAAAGGTATCTCTGTGACCCACTAAAAATTACAGATATTACCACCTTTAACATTGGGTCTATGGAGAATAACCCCCTCATTATTTTCATTATTTCGAACACTGTTAATGGTAATCATTTACATCAATGTGGAGATAGATCTATGTACAGCAAGTCAGTCAATGGTTGCTAGGCAGCTGGTAAACATACTTTATGCACTATCGTGGGCGCATTGGTCTGTATCGGGGTTTTCCAGTGCTTTGTCAGTCTGGTACTAGTACAGTAGTGCTGGTAATAGTGCTAGCTGGGCATCAAGTGCATATATCTGAAGCCTTCCCTGATCATGTTGATTGGAAAAGATTAGACTAAGATTGGCAGGGTTCTTGTTAATGTGTTCCAAGAAAGACGTTCGTTCGTTAAACATTTATATATATCGTAAATAATTAACTTGATTACACTATTTATGATATATTAGCAAGATTATCAATTATCTAGTCACGGATTCGTTGCAAATGGGTGAAAGATTCCCTCACTCATTGTAGGATAAAATATCTTTTACCAAGTTTTAGGCTTCAATGCTTAAAAGTATTAACCTTCTGCATGCTGGAAGCAACCAGAGATTCCCTAAAGAACTTTGTCTAATCCAGCAGGGCGAGAGTTAAGATATGATAATGCTTTACTACTATGATTACCCAGAAGGGAGTATTTGATTTTACATTAACAATGAGGATTAATGGAAATTTAGGATATTGTAGGCATTTTTTTATGCTATAGCATATCATAAATAGTGCAATCAAGTTAATTACCATATTAATGTTTAACGAACATCTTTCTTGGAACACGTTAACGAGAATATTTTACTAGTATTAATATTACTTAAATTAGTAATAATGATATCATTATTACTAATTTAAGTACAATATTAATACTAGTAAAATATTCTCATTAATGTGTTCCAAGAAAGATGTTCGTTAAACATTGATATGGTAATTAACTTGATTGCACTATTTATGATCTACAAAATAGATTAACAAGATGACAATTACCATAGTCAACAATATCCTCATGGCACAATGAAATGAATGTTTCACTAGAACTTGTAAGACTTTTACACCCAACTTCTTGATAGTTACGGTAAGTGTGATTAGCCTGCTATCCTTTGATCCATTTTGTTGATTTTGATAAAAGCGTGACTGTATTGAAATGTTATACCTAGTTGGTACGACACTCCTAGTTATGTCACAAACAATGGGTGTATATATCTATTGTGACCACCACAATGACATAATCAAACAAGAAAATCATGGGTGTTTTTTCCCGCTTTCAACTCCACGACTTTTAACTTCATCATCAACAAGACTGGCGTCACATTCATGGTATTGGTTAACAATGACGTCAGTATCTGCACGTTTTCATTATTGATCACGCGAGTACTAATTCCCTCGGCTGTGCTTAACGAATGTGGGTCAGATGGCGTAATCTGTAGTATTTTTACTAATGGTAGGCGTAAGCTGGAATGTCTAGCGTGACTAGCATCATAACCCCACACGTCACGTACAGAACAAATCCCAAAGTAGAAAATGAAAAAGCAACGGTTGTTCTATCACACAGGGGCCAATGACCTTTTGTATTTGGGATGCCAGGCCAACAATGTGTTTTGGTGTGAGGGACTAGACAACAAGACAAACAGTAGGGCCTCCTGTGAATTTGGTTGCGTCATTGCGGAATGTGCTGCATTAAGTACCTCATGCCGAGTCTAGGCAAGGGGAATGAACTAAAAGTTATTGCTTCTCCAGAAATTCTCCAGTGCGATTCTTCGTGTGCATCTGCTGTTCATCTTTATTATTTTATCCACGGTTTAGCTGTGATTTCTGAGTTCTCCATTCGTATCATTTCTTTTGATCAGCAGCAGAGGGGTACCTCTTTCTAAGATGTGTCTATTGTTTAATTTATTAAAAAAATATTACTGAGTTATGGTTTATTTAGTATCTATTGTAACTTAGTATGGTTTATTTAGTATCTATTGTAACTTAGTATTTTAGTTACTGTACAGATACATTAGTGTTATTGATTCTAGTAAGTTACTATCTGGCTACTAATATACATGTACTAACATTAAACAATCAATATAAAGTTAATATTAGAATTAATGTAAATCTCGTATTATTTACAGTTACCATAATTACTGTATTGTTTACCAATTAATTATACAAACATAAATTAATAGCATTAATAGCATGTGCCACATGAACAACACTAACAACATGTTCACTATGAACAACTCTAGCAATAATATTAAGAGCGTGTCCTGTCATGAATGCTGATAATAGATAACATATAGCTTCCTTCTAGAACACAGTAGAGAAGGTAACTAGTACTGGTATGAAATAGGTCATACATTTCTAAGATCGGTGCTAATGTATCGTGTACAGGAACCATCTCCGTGGCATAATGGTTAGACCGTCAGCCGTCGTGTGGATGTTTGCGAGTTCGATTCCACCCGTTCGTGTCATTCCAAAAGACGATAAAATAAATGGTACTTGTTACCCTGCTTGCCGTAGGATTAATATGAGTAAAAACTCGCCCTTTACAGTTTTCTTTACTGATTATTTGACTGTATTTGTATGTAACTGAATAGAATTTAGTAATATTTGTATAAAGTTTACTTGCTTCCTCCTCAATCAGACTTACTACTACACTCCATTGACTTGCCGTGGGTACGTGCGTGCATTGTGTGTATGACGCAGACGCCCAATAACATTATTATATACCGGTAAGTACAGTATTGTCTGTACACAGACATGGATCCCACACGTTTGTTCACTGGTGTCTGGTATGCGAGTCTGGGACTGACTCTGACAGCCTTACTCAGGCCTGCACTCTCGTATGTGTTACAGAATCAATATTTCTGCCTGACAGATGGCTAGCTGTGCCAGGCAGGCGCAATTCACATTCCGTTATCGATTTCCAAGTCCCGACTAGGGTCATTGCAGGGTCTGCGCGACTGTCCCTGCTCTGGATCTCGGTGTACTTATCACGTGCACATGTTGCATGAACAGAATCTATTGCTATCTGGTCAGAATGAGGCATACAACGCGACGATTGAGAAATTTATCCAACTAACTGAAAATATTATATTCAGCCTTATAATATGCAGGGAAAACTGTGATGTCATTATTGTAATATTTTTTAATGATTATGGTGAAATTGGGTCATGTCCTGAAACTGTTCTATGACTGATAAGGTCTGGGCTGTGCAGTAACCTAAACTTGATTGTAGACATTGGGCTGGTAGTAATGCGATCATTACCTACTTGATAAGCTTTATATCATTACATTATCACCCACCACTGTAACAGGTCTTGTCTTCTCCCAGTATGAGTAGTATCAGATTTGCAGCACAAATAGTGTTAATTAGCCATGGTGTTACATGGTTAGGACAGCCTGACCTAAGCCAATACACACAATCACTATCCCATACGCCAACCCATACAACCACTAACACCATACAACAGGCGAGCACCATACAACCTCTAATTCATATAAGACATTTCCATACAACCTCAAACCCACACTACACATCCATACCCACACAAAACTCCTCCAGATCCATTAATTAACCCCAAACTCAAACCCACACAACAATCCAAACCCCGCACAACCCACTCACACAATCTCTACATGCATTCAACTAACTCGTTTTGAACTTCCTTTCATGAATTTCATGGATTATTAACCCTCTCCCTGCTGAAGGTGACTTAAGTTGCCCAGTCACATGCAGAAATAGAACACTTTGATTTTATTCAGCAGGGAGAAGGTTAAAATGTTCAAAAATATAGCTGATGCTAAGTTCAAACATTTTAACTAACGACAAAGAAGACCTCTTGTAATTAATTATTCTGAAAATAATGGCTGTCCAACTTCATAACATGGTGCTGTCCAATTTTAGGAAGTTATCGCTAACGCCAAGATTATGTGAATAGCGGCTGCAAGTGTGTCATCGAATTTCGAAGAGTACCGTATCATTTAAAACTAGGAATTCCGGTGATAGGCTATATGACTGATAGTGACTACAAATCCAAAGAAAATATTAATA
>JAUTBR010196303.1:0-14534 GCA_032361205.1 Pseudorimula midatlantica | reverse complement strand
GCGTGACATTTGGCGCTCAAATTGACCAATGAAAAGCTTCAACCGCACGTGCATTTTCTCCAAAACAGCTAACAATCTGAACTTGGCGAGGTTAACAAGCCGATGGCCCTAACAGGTTACCGTAGTTAACTAGCCTACGTAGTAAGGGAAGTCACTCCAAGAATTGTTCGTCTCTCCGTTTCAAAATATCAACCGGAGATAATATTATCGAGTAAATTAAGTTCTACCTAGCATCTATCGACACAAACTCCACCTATCTACATGTGCCGATGTGAGCTCACATGCACTCGCTATGGCTGGGAATTTGTCGCTAGAATCTAACTCCATTTGTTGTTGTTAGGACGATAATCGAACAATAGCGCGCTGTTCCCGGTGATTACGATCGATAACTCGATGATGCCTAAAGTTGATATTTTACACGTCCCAAATGTATCTTATATTTATATATGCCTACTCTACGGCCCAGCTGTTTTTTCAAGTAGTCGATCGCCCTTTGTGAAAATGTGATCGAAATTTTATCAAGCTTTTACTTTTACTATTAGTAATTGCTTTTATTGGCCCATTTTATTGACTTTATGTGTTCTCTCTATTGGGTTCTCTGTTTAGTTGCAAGAAAATTAGTGTATTGAAAAATGTAAGTGTATTCTGTACAATCGTAATGAACTCTTTGAAACGTAATACTTCCTAGCAAATCCCTGTCCGCAATTACCATGTTCTATTTTGTTATTTATATTTGTACCTCATATGCCAAGGTTCTCGGCCTGAGTGAAATAAAGGTTCTATTCTGTTCTGTTGATGTCCAAGTTTTTCCCCGATACAATTTCATAAACTTCAAATATGGCTTTATATTTTGAAAGGTTTTCAAACAATGCCATTGTTTTAGTGCCGTAACTAAAATTTTGGAGATACTTTGAAGTATGTTTAAATTGGGAAGATTACTATATTTGGTATTTTCGTAAGTTACTGTTGTCAATTATGAAAATAATTACTGTTCACTTCTATTGTATACCAACTATTATACCTTTACTAATGCACAGACGTAACCCACTACAGATACTATTTTGACATACCTCAGATACCCCTCGATGTTCTTGTTATCAATGGCATCTATTAATTCTTTTCCTATTGATGGGTCGGCGTCTTGAATGATTGACCCTGGGACTCCTTCCAGGAAAGTTCCGTCTCTTTTCTCTGGTTCTGAGTGGTGACCAATGAGAAGACCAACGAGAAGGCCTACCGCTAGACCAATTGCTATGGCACAAAGTCCTATAATGATAAGTTCTCTTTTGGCGGCTGCCGCCTGTTTTTCTTCATTGTCACTCAGTACTTCATAAGCTGCCATTGGTCTGAAATAATATACATCCTATGTAACTTGACAGAACAATCTGCAAGTTTGGGGATTGCTTTTTTTCTTTTCTTTAATAAAGTAGTATTGTCATACTCTGTAATAGAGGCATACCGTATACACTGTAAGTGGTTACCGTGAAATTAACGGCATTATTTCCGTATTTTATGTACGGGCGTTCGCCGTTTATTAATACCGTTGAAAAAACGGTACTAATAATGTAATTTGTCTACGGCCGTTCACCGTTTAACAGTACCGTTGAAAAAACGGTACTATTGATGTATTTTATGTACGGGCGGTCGCCGTTTATTAGTACCGTTGAAAAAACGGTACTATTAATGTAATTTGTCTACTTCCGTTCGCCGTTTAACAGTACCGTTGAAAAAACGGTACTATAAATGTAATTTGTATACGGCCGTTCACCGTTTAACAGTACCGTTGAAAAAAACGGTACTATTGATGTATTTTATGTACGGGCGTTCGACGTTCATTAGTACCGTTGAAAAAAACGGCACTATTAATGTAATTCGTCTACGGCCGTTCACCGTTTAACAGTACCGTTGAAAAAACGGTATTGTTGATGTATTTTATGTACGGGCGTTCGCCGTTTATTAGTACCGTTGAAAAACGGTACTATTGATGTATGTTTTATACGGTCGTTGAAAAAACCGGTAGGCTTACTGTTAATGGGAACCCAGTATTATATCGTTACTGTATTTTGCTTACGGCTGAACAAGAAAAGCAGGGGATAGAATTGGAGAATTTTGTTCAATAAACATATATTTTGTATTATGGTAAAATGGTTGGGTTATAAGACTTGATATTGACAAAGCTTTAGACATGTATGCTGAAAGGCATCCTAGAAGAATGTTAACTAGTTTTATATAATAAAAATGAAATAAAATAATCACTGAAAATATGATCCCCTCATAAATACACTTTGAGCCCCCCTGAAAAAGTCTGGATCCAGTGGATACCGGGTCGAGGCTGGGTTTATTATGGCTTCTGTCATTAAGTTTATACTGGGAGCGTGAGCTTTGCATCAATATTATTATATATTGTATTCTGAATATACGGTGGGACACCATGCTCACGGTATAAATACGGTAAACAAGTGCGACATGGGATATGATCCGGGCACCTATATTCTTTGGCGTCATATCAACGTGTGGATACTGGGCAGGTGGGAGATGAATACGATTGCTGTGTAGACTATATAAACACTTTTATATGCATTGTCGTATTGCTATTTGTGGTTGTAGATAATCCATGAGTATTGTTCTGAACGTATGTTAATTGCTGGTTTCGTCTGCTAGTCTAGTACCAGAGTTAAATCGTTTGTTTATCTTCTAAGTTCTAACTTCTTTCGAGTTTTCCTGCCGCCATGTTTGATCAGTTGATATTTGACACGAAACAAGTTCTCAGTTGAAGATGGCTTTATTGAACATCACATCAATAGAATATGCCTGTAGATCGTTTTAGGAGTCGATTGTGATATGCCTAGTATTACATTTTTTATCTTAAAGGCATAATATCATATATTTATGGTTGTTTTGGACTAGTTCTTAGTTACATTACTTACAACTACAAAATACATTCACTTGACATCTTGGTACATAACATCATGTTTGCACTTATAAAAACCTTTCCATGGCTGTTTGGTAGACAAATAACCAATGTAACCCCTGTAGTCTACTGATGACAACCTGAATATGGTTGCATTGCTATTTGCTTCATTATGTCAATGCAAGGGGACATAACTCATTATGTCAATGCAAGGGGACATAACTCAGTTGTATGACTTAAAAATATAATAGGGACAGTAAGTCTCGTCGGTGTCGTTTCCGGTGACAGGAAAATGTTCAACGGTTGCTATGAATGACGTCTGAATCGTGACGTCTTCATGTGAGGTCACAATGGGATATCGTCAAATGTGTAGCGCAATTAGGTGTTTGGCCGGTTTATGTCACCGGATATGGAATTAATCTCGGGCTATCTCGTGTCAACTTACGGTCCCTATATGCAACGGTAACGTTAAAGGGGACATAACTCTAATATAACTCAAATTCATTCTTAGAACTGTGATGCATAAAATAAAAAATAAATGGGGGACGAAAGCTATATTATCGACTATTGATAATATTAACTTCCGGGGAAGGGAACCTAGTCCTAGTCGCAGTATAGTAAATGCTTTGCCAAAACTTATGCTCTAATTAATCAACTGATTAATGGTTATGTTGGTATATTTTAAGTGTAATCTAGAGATACTTTACACGATATTTATGTTTCCATCGGAAATTAGCTAACAGAAAACAAATGTGAAGCCATAAATAGACTTTTTTGTACAACAAAATGTACCGGCAACCTATTTAATCACCAAATTGCAGTACTCGATAAACTGCACGGACGTCTGAGAAGATAACCCCTGGACTCGCAACTCAAGCGCGCTAGTTCAGCTCTCCCCCAGAAGAAACAATCTCACCACTAGTGACGCCCCCTATAGCATAACTTTCCCCTATTTCATATAAAATATGATTTATTTAGTAACTATCAATAGTTGGGGATCAAATACATCAGTAAATAACAACTTTAGGCTGGGTATCAAGCGTAATTGGTCTCAGATTGAAATTCATTTGTCCATTATCCAGGTCTATCAACTGATATTATGCCTTTAATTTACTGTAGTAGTATTGTAAGTGCGCTTCTTTCAATATTATTTAATTATTGTATTACCAAGGGCATGTTACTCTCTTAAGAATGGCGATCTAAGCTGATAAGAGGCAAACCACATGGCTAAAATTTAGAACTGCCAAAATAATAACTTAACCTCAGGTATAGCATTTGTTATAGTGATAACAGGCACATATTTATAATCATATAAATGCAATAGCATGTCCATGCTGCTATAATTTAATAGGGTAAGAACGTATTTCTTCGTATTATTTAAAGACCATCGGTTTTCGTGCACTTTTGTTACTAGACTGCATGCACTGCTGCAGTTGCGGATCCCTATCTCACTTATGGTGCATACATTAGAACAGATCTACTATAATATTTTGAATTCGGTAAAGATGGAGATAACACAATTCAGAGGGATATTTTTGCCACATATTTTGCCAACACTGGTTAAAAAAATATCCACGATTCATGACTCGAGCAAATTTGTGAAATAAAGGGGGCCACTTATTTCCACCTTTGCCAGGAATTCTACATATTACTGTGAAGTTTTACATTTAAGCAAACAAATCATGTTCATAAATACAGCTAGAAAACAAAATATGCAATAATGCTTATCAGTAATTTTAAAAATACAGTCAATATGTTAATTTTTTGCACTATCCTAAGTTGACAATCTTCAAAGCAATTCTGGATCACTGAAATGGTACGGCTCATCTGGTCATTTATTATCATACATTATATCATCGTGGTTTCTGTGGTATGCAATCGCAGATTACATTGTTGCTAGAATTAAGAGAATATTGTCACACAGTACAAAGCAGTATTTTTACATATTTCTGAGGTAATAATATAACCTAAATAATTGCTTTGTCATCTTAAGACGACAGTTCTCACTCTTTAAGGCATATAATCATGAGGATTTTTACATAGTTAATGAGCAAACATCAGGGGTTAATACTAGCACTAGTCCTGTAGCCAAAGCCAAAATACCCAATGCTAAAAGTATCCTATAAGGACTAGTAGAAATTTAGGATTCATTAGGCTTTTACTATATGTTATCATTATCAGGACTAGTGCTCCAAAATGTTAGTATTAATCGCTGAACACATTGTCACAAATATACATTTTCTAAGTCACCGTTTTTCAATATTTCCATATAATTTTGTGTGAATAAAAGCTTTGAAGCTCTAATTATCTTGTCTAGTTTAAAACATCTATGTGCTTAGCATTATTATTTTGACCCGTGTTTAATTATCATAGTTATCTCCCTTAGTCAATAGACTAGAAAATTGAGACGTTACAGTACTGTACATTACCAACTAATCATTCGTATTGTACTGGAAATGTAAACTGCAATGGAATTGTACCTATCCTACAGCGGTAGAAAGATAAGTGGAGGTACAAAAGCGATTATATGAATGCTAAGTGCATGTATGCTTTGTCAACTCCAATTCTGTCCAAAACTAAAACTTAATCTGTGATTGTATACGTTTTTGGTTAGAAGCAAGCTGTGCGGATCTGTTGAAGATTGTATCTCAGTTCTATTGTTAACATAAAGAACACTCACTTCCTCATCCTTTTATTTCCTTGCTAATTTAGTCGCTAAACAGACGTAAGTGATCTGAAACTGCCTGACTTTCCATACACTTGTCAATATATCTGTTCGCAAATTATGCGGACGAATTGTCCACTATTGTTTCTAGACTTTATACTATTGTTTCTAGACTTTATACCTGATATAAATTATGCCAACTCAGAAATATTACAGGTGTTCGCATAACTTTGCAATAAAATGAGTTAGCCAAGTGTGTACAATATTTGTTTCCTAAGTAAAAGTGATCCAGAACTGCCACATGCATTGTGTTGTATTGCATTCAATTAGAACTTATAGATACTTTCCTTTCACTTTCAGTCCTATCTGTAGCTGTAGATGTAGGAACCATAACAACTGTAACCAGCAGGAAACAACAGCAATATATGGTGTTAAAGTGATTATACGTTTCATACATGTATGTGGTGCTTATGGCATTGGTAGTTGGTCTTCTGGTGATAGACATTGGGCCTTTAGACACAATCAGGGTTATTGTTGGTGGTACCAACATGGCACCTTACCTTAGGTGTAATATTTGCTCTTTTGTTTGTGATGATAACAGACCCATGAGATATGTTTCTCATTACAAATTTCATCGCAACATTCCAAATATTAGGTATGTGTGTTGTTTTGAGTCGTGCAAAGCTTCTTTCAACAGATTTTCAGCGTTCAAATCTCATGTAGGCCGATCACATTGTCATGCTCAGTATTCTACTGATGAACATAGATTAAATGCAGTTTCCCCCACCATGAATGAAGATATCAATTTGACATGCAGAATAATTGACTGGAACATCATGCTGTAGTCTGCCTAGTTTAATTTCTCACTTAAAACGCCACATTGCAAATCATGAAAACATTTGTTGTCCCTTTGAGAGTTGCCAGAATAGATCTCACTTTAGCAAAAAGTCTACCTTTTCTTCCCATTTGACTAGAACGCATCTACATGACAGTTGGAAACAGTTGTCATCAGTCATATTACCTTGTCCTCAAGATGTAGCCATGGACGATATACCAGTTCCAAACCCCATTGAAAATACAAATCATGCTAATGATCATGGAGATAGGCATACATTAAGTCTAGATGCAATTGATTGCAATGATGAACTACATTTGGCGGAACATGGATTAGAAGAACCTGATCATTATGAACTTAACGAGGAAACAAACTTAGAGTTTCAAAAAAGTCTTGCCACTTTCTATCTCAAATTACAAGGGAAGCTTTTATTGCCAGAGTCAGTTATTCAGTTCATCATATCAGAATTTCAAGAAATGCATGAAATCAGTTGTGCAATTCAGTTGCAAAATGTTAAAGTTAAGATGCAGGCAATGAACATACCAGAGGACATTGTTAATGTAATTGCTACAGAAATGTTGCAGTCAGATTGTTTTTCATCTTGTAACAAAGGCCCACTAAAGACTGCACTGAAAAGAAACAGTTTTTTCAAACAAAACTTTGCCTATGTTGAACCAAAAGAAGTATTTTTAGGTTATGATGATAACAAGATTGCCCGAAGTTATCACTATGTACCCATTTGTGAGTCTATAGCTGTCCTTTATGAACACTTTGAGTCTCACTTCAGATTTGTTGCTGATCTTTCAGACTCTGCATTATTATGCGATATTCATGACGGAAAAGCATACAGGAAAAATACAATATTTGCTAAGGAAACAAAGAGCTTTCAAATTATCCTTTTTCAGGATGCTTTTGAAGTTGTCAACCCTCTTGGCTCTGCAAGGAAAAAACACAAGCTCATTGGCGTTTATTACACGTTGGGCAACTTTGAATCATATCAAAGGTCTAGTATAGATCATATGCAGTTGGTCATGCTCTGTAGAGAAAGTGATCTGAAGACCTTTGGTCAGAGCAAGGTTTTTGAAAAACTATTGGCAGATTTGAAGGTTTTGGAAACTATTGGAATTTCTGTGAGATCAGAAACTGGACTACAAATCAAGGGGTCTGTAGCATGTATTCTTGGGGACAATTTAGGCTCTCACATGATAGGAGGGTTTCAAGAAAGTTTTTCAGCTACATACTTTTGCAGATACTGCTGCATTACACAGAAGGAACTGCAGCAAAATGAACACTATGGTAGTACACCTAGAACAATCGAGTCCTATGATGAATGTGTGTCATATATCGCAGAAAATCCTGGAAAGTCATGGCATGGTGTGAAAGAAAATTCTGTGTTCAACTCTTTGACCAATTACCATGTACTAAATCCAGGTTTGCCACCATGCCTTGGCCATGACCTGTTTGAAGGTGTGGTTTCATATGACATGGCACTGATGATTAACTACTTTGTTAACTTGCAGTGGTTCACATATTCTAAACTTAACAGATTGATAAGACAGTTTGCTTACACAAGTAGTGATTCTCTTGACAAACCAGCAGAATTCACCCCCAAATCAGTTAGATTGTCTGGGCATGCAGTCCAAAACTGGGTATTTTTGAGATTGTTCTCTCTGTTGATTGGAAGCTGTGTTGAAAACACAGAAGATTTGGTTTGGCAATTGTATTTGACATTAAAACTACTTGTTGAAATCATTTGCAGTCCTTGTCTTCATCCCCGACAAGTAGCATATGTCAATGTTTTGATTGCAGAATATTTGCAAGACAGAAAAAAACTTTTTTCACATATCCCACTTAGGCCTAAACATCATTTCTTGAGTCACTATCCCAGCTTAATCTTGTCATATGGTCCTGTCATGCATTTATGGACTATGCGATTTGAAAGCAAGCACTCGTACTTTAAGCAGTGTGCCAGAAAACTTCAAAATTTCAAACATTTGACAAAAACTCTTAGTCATAGACATCAGCTGTTACAAGCATACTATTCATGTGGCTCTTTCTTCAAAGAAAAGATTATTGTTGAAGAAAGGGTTCCATTCAACTCTCAGCTGTACAGCCAAGCAATTTGTGATTGCATTAGAATCTATGCATTTTCTGAACAAAACACAGTCTTGTCTATGAATATTCAATACAAGAGTATTAAATACTCCAATGGTATGATTATTGGATTCAGATACGGCATGAATGACTTAAAAATGGGGAAAATCCATGCCATGTTGGAGAGGGAAAAGGAACTATTTTTTATTGTTGCTGATATTCAGTACCAAGCTGTGCCCTGTTATGGCTTGTATTCTTTCACCAGAAGTCAAGTACTTGATACCTGCCTTTGCATCAAAGTATTAGAATTATCTGCTTTGTACCCCTTAACAAGCTACTGTGTTGCAGCTGTGAATTACATATCGCTGAAAAGTTGGTAGTCGTTAAAATGGAGAGTACACCAAGTTACAGTTCACCTGTCCGTGATAAACTTCTGGAAGATATTTCGATTGTGTTGCCATCATTGGCAGAGGATCGGATGGATAACCTGATTGACATTCTGGTAGAGTTGGGTGTGGAATCCTGTGGGGATATGTCATTGGTGCAAGAAAGCGATCTGGTGACTGCATTAAAACCTATCGAGGCTAGGAAGCTGCTGAAGGAGTTGGGGTCAGTGCCAGGTAAGTAATCAAATAATACATGACCCCAATTTCACAATGGTGTCCAAACTAGTTAGGAGCTCCTAAACCACTCCTAAAAATTAACACACGTTTCAAGACGATGTCACAAGTCGTATCCCTTCATAAACTATCGTAGATTAGGCCCTAACTTAGGAGGTGATAAACTGTATCTTAAATGTTAGGAGCTCCTAACTTTAGTAGGTTGCTGTGAAACAGGGTCGCCTCCGTTTCACGACTGCCTCCTAAAGTTAGGAGCTCTTAAAGTTATGACCCAGTTTATCACCTCCTAGTTAGATGCCGATTTAAGAAGGGAGGTGATAACTTGCATTAGGAGTTCATAACTAGTTAGGACACCATCGTGAAATGGGGGCGGTGCACAGTTAAACCATGATTTGTTGAACGTATAGTCTATGTAGGTCCAGTATTTTTGCCTTATGTTATGGTAGTACACTGTACAATATTCCCACATAGGGTTTTACTAAATATATAATTGGATGTATTTAGTGCAAATGTTAAAGCATCTGAAGTTGAACACGGCTTGAACAACAGCATTTATTATATTACATTTCGCAACAAATATGTTTAATCTATTATCCAACAACTGATGCTTATAATAATTTCACACTTTATTAATGCTGAAAAGCTGTTGCTGCCTGTTAGCATATCTGTCAGTTGAAATTGTTGATGAACCTTTATCAAAGTGGGATCATAATGAAGGTTGGGTTATCTCCCAATCTAATAAATCTCTATCACACATTCAGATTCACCGGAGGTAGTCCCAGGAACATCATCATCACCTTCCAGCACTTGCAGCAGCATGAGTTCTCTGTCAGACTCCTTAGGAGGACCTCTCCATGTGTTCATACAGAATCAGGATCCCAACTGGCCTCAAAAGTTTCAGATTGGTTGGAATAAAGTCCCTGAAATAACATTTAACCTGAGAAGCAAAAGGAGGCTTGAACCTGATTCTCGGCGTAAGCTTGTTCGAGTTGTTGTTGATGATGTCAGAAAGGTAACTGAGCATGCTTTGAAGCGTCAGTTAGAAATAATCGCCAAGAGGATGATTGCATTATATCCCGATTCCCTGGAAGATATAATCGATGGATGTGTGGTTGGATCCGGTTATGATTCGCTACTGCAACAGCTTATCAGTAGAAATGAAAATCTGAACAGGGGGAAAAGTGGCAAGTCCGTCAAGCGAAAGTTGGCCAATGATTCTAGCGAAGAAGTCATGCAGACTTCACCTTGTTCACAAACACCTGTGTCGAAGAGATCTCGAGATTCCTATGGATGTATCAAATGGAGTCCTGAAGTGGACAGTAGTGGAGACTCCACCCACCTTGAGACAAAGAAAACAGATTTGAAAGAAATGCATTCTAGTTCTCCCCAAGAGTGGAACATTGAAATCATCCAAGCTCTAATGAATGAGACATATTGCTTGCAGAGACGTGCAATCAATGATGGTGACAGCATTGATACAATTATGACTGACTGGCCTTTCCTGTCGGAGTCATTTGGTATTCTTGGACATTTTAAGACGCTGGTTGGAATTGATGCCGAAAATGCACTTAGAGAAGGATGCAAGACGAAGGGAATCCGACTTCAACGTTACTTTTGCTCTGAAATGAGGGGAGAACTGGATCCCCTATTTCAGGCTGCCAAAGATGAGACTGCCAATAATTCTGATCCGAAGGCTTGGATTCCATCCCATTTTCTCTGTCTGATGAAGTGCCTCAATGAGAAAGAAACATCACTCTTCCTTCTTGCTGATGTAAGTATTTGTGACTGTACCATGCCATTTAAGAAACATGGAATTCATGTTGTAATTTGGGGCGGGGTGTAATGCAGTAGTATCCCTGTCCAGGTTTCATCCTGTTATAAACATACTATAGTTTGGCATGAAATACTTCATGGAATCAAAACCAAAAAAAACTCCATTTTCTTATAAAAAAATAATATTGCACCAGTAATAAAAAATCTGTTTATATAACTATCACCAAATATTTTGACTAAGTATGATTTTATGCAAACGGGCGATGTTCGAAAGAAGGAACGGGTAAACAGGCTTGATTTGCACGTGCTGGTGATCTTCATATAGCCGCATGTGCAAATTCAGCCTATTTGCCTGTGCCTTCTTTCCAATGTCGTCCTTCTGCATAAAATATTAATTGGTCAAAATATTTGGTGATATTTTTTTTGTTTATTTTTTGTTTTGTTAGGGCAAATGAATTTTTTTGTTTTTCGTTCCATGAAGTATTTACCGAGATAATCTACGAAATAGGGGTGTCAATGATTTTCATGTCAAACTATAGTCGTTGATGAGTTATAAAAGTTTGAGCAACAATCGACTTCAACTGCTCCTGTTGTAATTCTGTTATGACACTTTTTCTTAGTCCTATTCTGGCAAGTTGCTATAAGGTTTGAAGATTGCCCTAACAAGTGTTTCTCAAAGTTTTGAATACCCACCCGCAATGGCAAAAATATGAACCCCCCAAAAATGATGCTGTTAATAACTTAATATAAACGTTCAAATCATGCTTTCTGAAGTGTTATGTGTATGTTTTGAAGTTCAATTTTAAGGGATTTTACAATTGTAGGGGAGTGAATATTTGTTTTGTAGAAAACTGAATCGTGACATTGTTTTACCTGTTTCAGGAAACGGCAACAGTTGAGGAGGTGGAAAAATCAAACACAGAAAGCTACCCACGCCTTGTACTGTTAGGTAAGAAACAGACAATTCTCACCATGCTCACTTCGTACTATTGCATAAGGTACTAGACAATGGGTATGGCAACTTCTAAAGATGTCAGTCTAAATAGAAAACTTTGGAAGGTTTATCTTACCAGTGTCATGCAAGTCATTAATGATATGACCATTTGTAAGAATGTAACTTGTTGGAAATTGGAGGGTGGTTTGGTCATTGCTAGAGAATGAATCTTCGAGTCAGTGAGCTCAGTTACTCAGTCCTTCCTCTGCCTGATTTTAATACACTATAGCATCAGTTCAACTGGGCAAGTTTTAACTGTGCTAAAAGTCTACATTTGTATATATATTTCATTGGAGAACACACCTGTATGTATGTACTCTGTTTCATTCTCAGGGGATTCGTATCTTTCTGCCAAGGAATATATGGTGGTCGTCGACCACAAGGTTATTGTGACCGGAATGAAGAGTTTCCTAAAGGCTGTTGGGGTACTTTTTGCCACATACTATGTATTTAACATCAAGTACCAACTTGGAGCAGTGGCCACCCTGGAATTTCTCCAGAGGTAAGCAGTGCTTCAGTTTGTAAATTGTTTTATTATGGTGATCTTTACCTTTCAGCATGTTGCAAAATCAAGCCATGTCAATGATATTTTAAACATCCACTGTACTGTGTCCATATGAGATACTGATGAGATGGAAGTGTCAGAAGATAAGGCAGTGAATAGTAGATAGTTGGACGTTCAAGAAACTCCAGTGACCTGGTATTAATGTCTGCCGGAGTTCCTGTACATTTCTGATGTGTGCACCTGACGTGTAGAATTTACTGGGGACGTGAATATACACCACCTGTGAGCAAGATATTGTGGTCTTATCTGCTGGGATAGGTAGTTTTATCCTACAGGTCTCTGTTGCACGAAACACTTACTACAACTATTGTAAGGCCAATGCTGTCTATTGTGGCAGGAGCCAAGTTACAACTAGTATAGAGCTACAACTGTTTCAAACAATGGGAACCTGGACAGGAGCCTTAAAACGTTTTTGTAGAGCTCTGTGATAGAGTGCACTGTCTGCATGCTGCAGGTTTCCTCCCGATATCTTTAGTTCTTAACTGATAAGCTTTAATATGAGTGCAATAATATTGGAAGCAGTTCTAAGCCCAAACTTGTCCAAGATACTGATGGATTAATCTATTGAACAGCATATGTCATAAGTTATCCATCAACAGCATGTTATCCAAAACCTCTGGACTAATTGAACTGGCTAAGAGCATATATACTGACTGACACACTATGAAAACGCAATTTCAACTAATAACTTAAAAATGCGACAACACAAGAATTGCTTAGAAAACATTTATAGCATATCAAAACTGAAACATTTGAGTAAAACAATTCGAAGCAACTTGTACTGAAAAAAGTTGAGTTTTTAACTCGTGCTAGATTTCCGAAAATGTTTTTTCGAATAAAATGTTCTGATCATGATATATGGTAATATGAGAACATATTTTACTGATATTTTTTAAGAAAATACAAATATGACGAACATTAGTAGTTGCGTTTTCATAGTGTTTCAGTATACTATATGTGACATTGTTTACCACTGTGGGGAATAAAGATCATAATTACTGAATGTTTTTGTCCTATCTATTATAAAGGTTCTTCATGAAGATAAACCCTGACAAAGGATGCAAAGCTGACAGGAAAAAGAAAACATACAGTGTGAATGCCAGGGTGCTTAAGTTGTTGAACAACATTGTTTTGTGCGAGTTCTCATAGATGGGCAAGCAGTGGTGAGTTGTGACGGATCATTTCATAATGGACATCTAAACTAACATCTGTGAACATTGCTTCACGATGTATAGAACATTCCAGTTGACCTATAGATATGGGTCTTTCAATCGAGAAGAAACTTTGAATTTTATGATTCAAATGCTGAGGATGGTGATTGATATTTCTTTCATGTTTTAGGATTTCCATGTCCCCTGTTTTATACAATACATATTATTTGTGGTAGTTTTTAATTTAACAAAGGCAGAAAAGCTAACAGTAACAGGCATACAAACTGTAACAGGCATACAAACTTGTGAATTCTAAGGCCCTTAAAGTTTTAAGTCATTGAACAATTGTTTTGTTCGAATTCTCATAAGATGATAAGATGGATGAGTAGTTACTAGATCCGTCTCATGATGCACATCTATTTAACTGTTGTGTTGCTGATTTTCTGATGTATAACATTCCATTAACCAACATTACATGTGAGAAGTGCTTGGGTGATGTTTCTTTCATGTTTGATCCAGTATTGCATTCTGCCATGTTTTGAAACATAGGAGGAGGTATTATAATGTGCTATTAGTTTGCTGTGATATACTAGTAGTAGTTTGTTTCTTGCCAATAAATATTTGTATGTCCCTTGCCATTGAAGGCTATTTAATTTAATATAGAGCTGTAAAGCTGGACAATTAAGTACTGCACAAAGAATCATGAGCATGTCTATGAATGATCAATACAAATTATAAGGGTATGTCTATGAATGCTGCTACATTACTAAGTACTTTTCCATCAGGTCTGGAAAGGATGGCTTGAGAATAGAACAAGAATTGTGCTATCATCTATGCTGTAGAAACTGGTACAGTGCTCCCTCGATATAACGCCCTTCGATGCACCGCGGATTCGGATACAACGCGGGGTCCAGCGTGGACCCTGT
>JAUTBR010196192.1:0-14548 GCA_032361205.1 Pseudorimula midatlantica | reverse complement strand
AGTTCTTAGCTACAACTGCAAAATACATTCACTTGACATACATAAAATCATGTTTGCACTTATAAAAACCTTTCCACAGCTGTTTGGTAGACAAATAACCAAGGTAACCCCCTGGGTCCGTATGCACAGACGTAGCTTAGTTTAAGAATCCTACTGACAGTGGTATAACTCGTCGCTTAAACCTAGTTTAGCCTAAACTGTGGTTGAACTACGTTTGTGCATACTGACCCTGTAGTCTACTGATAGACAACCTGAATATGGTCGTATTGCTATTTGCTTCATTATGGCAATGCAAGTGGACATAACTCAGTGGTACGACTTACAAATATAATACGCAACAGCAACTTTAAAGGGGACATAACTCTAATATAACTCAAATTCATTAAGAGAACTGTGATGCATCAAAGACAAGATAAATAGCGGAATGTTCCGCTATTTCATATAAAATATGATTTTTTTAGTAACTATTTAGTGTTGTGGATGAAGTACATCAGTAAATAACAACTTTTTTGGTGGGTAAATCAAGCGTAATTAGTCTCAGATTGAAATTTGTCTGTACATTTTCCAGGTATATCAACTGATATTATGCCTTTAAACAGCAGTGAAAATTAGCATTTGAGAGCACTAGAACATACAGAAAGTCAAAAAATGGTCAGCAAGTGATTATGGATTCTAATGTTGCTGTGGATACCTTCAACATTGGACAGAGCACAGTGTAATAGTGGATGGTGCACTCTACATATGAATATATTATTACCATAATAATAGTGTGGGTTAGAGGCGTAGTCTGAGTGTCAACTGAACCACTGAATATTAAGCACAGGGTGAGTATGAAAATAAAACACATATTTTCAATTAAACTGTTGTAAGTAATCCCATATTGTACACCATTATATATATACAGTACAACAGCTGTCATTCAACAATGATACATCAGTAAAATGATCAGTACTAATGAACAATATCATGATCATATTGAGGTGATAGGTATTAATGATGACATTAGGTTGTAATATGCCTCCACTGTGTCTATCATCATAATGCCTCATTATTGATACTAGTAGATGAATTCAAGTACAAACACAAGTGTTTATATCAAAATATTAGTCTATATATGTAATCTCATTAAAAATAACATAAAAATATACATTAAATATGAATAACAGAATATATATTAATTATTGAAAGTACAAGTATTTTTGTGAGCATATTATTCAATGCATGAATACTAATGGAACAAAATGGAAGACATATTGCTTTGGGTTTGGGTTAAAATTGTTAACACACCGAATGCTGACTCAATTTGAAAATCCAGTATGTCCCATGGATGATCCTGTGATGTGTGTACTAGTACCACTACATTAAATACACTGACAGACACATACATGTGTGCATATACACACACACACACATACACCACTCTCTCTCTCACAAACACACGCACCTCTCTCTCTCACAAACACACGCACCTCTCTCTCACACACACACACCTCTCTCTCTCTCTCTCTCTCTCTCTCTCACACACACACACACACAAACACACACACACACACAGACACACCCTTGCTCTTTCTCCGAGAAAAAGTCAGATATAGAAAAAAAAGTAATCGTATTCCATATAGGAAATCTAGAATCTAATATAAACACAAAAATCTGTGTTGTTTTCAATCTGTTTGATATGTGCATACTCACTGCCTCATCAGTGGACAGAATCAAGTACAAAACTAGATGTATTTAGTAACAAAGTTTGTGATATAAAACATACCAAACACCTTGATATCCAACTTAACATGTTTACCTCTGTGATAAATCCACAAGTTCACTACTTAACAATGTGTGTCCTAGAACTGACAGATATGATGTTTTCCTAACTACCGTAGATATAATACTCTACACTAGATATAATATTTGCAATATGTTGTGGTATGTATTACAACACATATCTAATGTATCATAATACAATTATAATACCACATAATTGTCGTACATAAAATTGGAACGTAATATATTAAATGTACCTCAAGTTTAATAATGAAAAGTGGATGAATAAATGTCTGACATTTATAGTCAGTTTGTTATTTTTGTTATTTTATAATTGTCGTACATAAAATTGGAACATAATATATTAAATGTACCTCAAGTTTAATAATGAAAAGTGGATGAATAAATGTCTGACATTTATAGTCAGTTTGTTATTTTTTGTTTTTCTTATTAAACGATAGATACAGTTGTGTACATTTAACCGTCTTCTGAAAAGAGGAAAAAGGAAAGATACTCAATAAAATACCTATAATCATCTGAAACAAAATAAAACGTTAAAAATGTAGAAAATTTGATAAAGAATATGTGGTAACATAAAAATAACTGTTGAACATCAGAAGAAAAAAAGAACGAAATAGTCGAGAAAATGGTTCGCAAATTTTCAGAGACAAGTTCTTGTGTCAGAGCTGTGAATTGGTGTTCTGTGTTATCAATTTATGGAGAGCAATGTTTGTAGGACATGGACAATAGATAAGATGAAGTTGGAATATTAATGAATGATCTTACATACATAAGTACATTGTCATGGAAAATGGCAGCCAACACAAACCGGTACAATGAATTCACTCATACTCAATCTTGTCAAATTACATTCTGATCATATATACACCACCATCCAGATACGAGTATGCACACCAATATTCTCGTTATCACGCCAACAAATCATCGTCGCTATCGTCATGGTAGGGTTGGACCTGTGCTGTGGTATGTATCGTGGTGTCCGTGGATGTATTGGGTAATGTGTTGTCCGTGGATGTATTGGGTAACGTGGTCACGTCGTTGTCCAGATCCATAAACATGTCTTCATCAATTTCGGGATCTTCGTCATTTTGTGTTAACTGAAGTAAAAGAATGCACCATTTACAACTTGTGATAGAGAGACAGAGCTTAGCGTCGCTGCCGGAATCTTTCACACATTTGTGGTGACCACTGGGAGATGTAAATAGTTGAAGACAGTGTAAATAGTTAAAGCCAGTGTAACTATTTGCTCTATGGTCTGTCTTAACAAGCAAAGATGAAAACAAAACACAAAACTTAATTAATCATACTACAATTTACTGATTAGTATAATCTTTTTTTCTTATTATTTTTTTAAATTGGGGTTTACAGTCGCTGTCTAGAATCTTTCACTAATTTCACAACTTGTCAATTTATGGCAGGAGGAAGCCTGTGTGTTGAATATTGCAGTAAACCTGTGACCACCGGCTAGTACTGACGATAGCTGTATTGCCACTCTACAGACAGTGCATCCTATCAATATTGCGTCAGAAAAGTAACTTTTGCGAACATTGATGCCGGGCCCCCGGGGCGGGATTTGAACCCAGAACCTTTAGCTCCGAAGTACAACGTTCTACCACTGCGCTACATCCCGCCTCATCTTTTTGTATTATAATTTATAAAAAGGAGTCACTGAAAAGCTTTACCCTACGATTCCTCAAAAATGTAGACTTGCTTGGCTGTTAATTTTGTTTCAAATTATTGTTCACTCCTAGTACAGATGAAATTGACAGTAGATGACAAAAATTTAATCAGTCACACGATCAAATAATGACTCACCATGGTATACTTCATTTGTCGCTCTACTTGCTTGTTACACCTAAAAAGCCTTCTTACTTTGATTGAAAAAGCAATCCTGAAAATAGAATGTGATTAACATATTATCCAATGTACATAGACGAAAATAAATGTCCTTATACTTCACATACGGTAGTCAAGTCACTTCACTGTTACTTGAACATTGTTCCTCATAATAGACGATAAAACTTACATTGACATTCTGTAATGACATTTAACTGGGTAATACATCTCATGAGCACAAATAGCAATGATGTATATAACAGGGATGGCAACAGACAATTGTGATTCCAGCATAAAACAAGCCCAGGCCCCAAGGTTACGAAAAATTCTGAGTACAAATTTGTGCTCAAGCTAAACATATACACAATGTTTAATGACCACAAATTTGAACTAAAAAAAGTTTCGTAACCTCGGACCCAGGCCCCCAAACCACGTCCATTGCAAATAAATCGACGTGTATAAAATATATTAGCGGATTTCTGCAGACCCACGTAAAAATGCCATGCCTTATATGTTAATAATAGCCAGTAAGTACATACCTCCTTTCCGGCTTGTGGAATACTATCAGAGCAATACAGATAAGTATGGCTGAGACAAACACAGAAATAATGATCCCGACTGTCCTTGGTTTGATTCCATGGCCATCTCTACTGGGAGTAGCCGGCGCGTTGATTGTGCCAGACTTTGTATTGGCCATCTGGACCTCACTGGATGTGTAGAAACATGAGTTACTTATTTGAGAGTGTCAGTCAGTTATTGTTTCACATTATCTTCAATCATTACAGGGCTCAATTTAGCAACTTTGGTTGCCATGGCGACTTATTTCTGCATTTGGTAAACAATATTTCAATTATTTTTAGTGTTTTGGGCTCTGCAGGAGCCATGGGGCTCCTTGTAAAATTTTGTAACTTTGAGACCTGCCTTAAGGAATCCAATATTCCACAAAATGATCTTGGCATGCATTATCAAACTTCCTAAATTAATGTTATTGTGTTAAATCATATAACATTCCTTTTTCCAATATTAAAGTGGCAAGATCATCTTTGTAAGAGTTCAAAGGTCATTAATCAGGTCATTGCATATTCTGATCCAACTATGTTTCCCTGACAACTATATAATGTTTTAGATTTATATTACCAGGTAATCTAGATATACTTGTATCTTTATTTCCTAATTAATGACACCTACCAACCTTGTGTCGATGCCATACATTTAATCGTGGCATTTACAATTCTTGTGTATAGATTTCTTACAGCCTTTTGACTTGTATAATACATCTACATTGCACACATAGTCTTAAAAGCACATTATATAGTAGAAGTATTATAGTATTTAAAAAAATATATTTCTTTTGTATATTTCTTTCCTCCACATCTTTCTAGTAATATATGTAGAAAAACTCAAACATTTATTCTAATTTTAATTTTGCGTCCAAAGATGATCTTGCTACTTTAAATCAAAGCTGTGGACATTAGTGTGACTACTAAGTGTGACAGTAATGAGAGTCACTGATGTACTCACACGTCCGGCGAGGCACACACTGCATCTGTGTCCCAGTCAAACAAGTAGAAACAGTTCCGGGATTTGTAGGTGAACACCGGCTCACTCTGCAAACATACAAGTAGTCCGGTCGCTTAAGGCCCATTTTGAGCCATTTCGTGCACTTTGTGATACAAGCAACAAACTTGGCATACAGTTACTATAACCCATAACAGTTGATTTCAAGACGGGACCCCAACCGGATGTGGCTGCTGGCGGCCTTGGCGGCCATTTTAAAATGGCGGCCATGCGAATATTTCAATGTTTTATATTTCGAATACTATTAAATATAGGGATTAAAGTTGAACATATATTCCAATGTTTTGGGGGCCATACAGTTCAAATATGACAACAGTTACAAAATATAGTATATTCGCCATTTTGTTTTCCAATATGGCCGCCAATTATGCTAAAATTTACAGTTTTCGCGATATCTCGGCTCATAACAATGACATAGACCTCATACTTATATCTGTATCAATTAAATTATATACTACTGACGACTGGACTGCAATGGTAGGTGTTCATTCATACATTATGACTATATTTCTATTATTCATGACCCCGTTCCATAAGACGATCAAAGTGCTACTATGTATAAATCACGTTATCAAGCTTTTAGAATTTCCTTATGATACCTACATGTATAATATTTCACCCTGTGATATCTATGCTATTCTCCGAAACGTTAAATATACGATTCTCATAGCTTATGATGAAAATTTGTGATAGGTTATGGGTATCCTTTAAAGCATGTAATTGTTTCTAATATTAAAACCATTAGCTAATGTATTGTAAAAAGGTTTTGTTATCCCCATAGCTCTAGTTTGTTCTTATAAGAACACCATTTTGCCATGTAGTTTGTTTCTATCATCACATGTTTGTTTCTATCATAGCTTTAACATTATATCGATAGACATATTGTCGTCTGACTAGTAATCAACCAAAAAGGGAGATAACTCCCAATTAGTTCCTCAAACTGCAATGACGACATTACGTATTCGATCGCGCTGCGATTGATTTATGGAATGCTAGTGATTACGAAGGTTCTGTGGTTGTGTGTGCTAGTGGATAGATGCATCTTAAGTAACAACATGGACACATCGTTGACATTGGTGACAAATGATGCTACTGTCTCATCTATAGACTGGAGTAAATGTTTTCTCTGTGAACAGGTAACAGAGGAAAAATTGATATGCCCTGTGGACCATCCATTTGGTGGTGCGGGATACAAAACACTAGCTAGTAATCTTCCTGCCTTAGATGATCTTGGTAAGTTACCATCAGCAGTAAAACTGGGTCGGCTTGATGATGGTGATGGTCTTGAATCGACATTTCTACAGAGGCATGCTAAGTATCACAAGAGCTGTAGCCTGCAGTACAATGGGAAAAATTTAGAACGTGCCAAAAAACGCAGAAGTAGTTGTGAAAACAGTGATGTTAAGCCTGAGAAGTTTACACGACAAAGCATATCGCAGGATGATCATACATGTACAACCTGTCTGTTCTGCAACAAATCCGAAACGAGAAGTAATCCTCTCCGCAATGCATCCACTGAAGATCTCGATACAAAAGTAAAACAATGTGCTATTAATCTTCAAGATCAGCATTTGTTAGCTAAGCTGAGCAGAGGTGATGTTGTGGCTATAGAGATGAAATATCATCCTCGATGTTTGGTAGCTCTCTATAACAGAGATCGTGCTCAGACGATAGCATCAAAGACGGACATTGACCAAGTAGATACCGCCAGTAATACTGCGTTTGCGGAATTAATATCCTACATGCAAGAAGTCTTGTATAGTGATGTGAAAACACCAGTATTCCAACTCTCTGAACTGATCAAACTGTACACATCTCGACTATATCAGCTAGACAAGAATGTTTCGTCAAACATCCATGCAACAAGATTCAAGAATAAAATACTTGGATATTTCCCAGAGTTAGAGGCACACATTGATGGGCGTGATTTTCTACTAGTAACAAGTGGATCAACTGGCAAATCAATCAGACAAACATGCCAACTCAATGGAGAAACCGAGACAGTCACTATGTCACGTGTTGCTGATATTATCCGTCGTGATATGTTCGCCAACAAATGCCCTTCATTTGATGGTACTTTCACAGGTGATTGTCAGCAAAATGCAGTGCCTTCGTCCCTGCTTACTCTTGTCACCATGATACTCTATGGTACCAGCATCAAAGATGAAGCGAATTATCAGTCCCAAGCATCATTGTCTATCTCACAGCTGTTACTGCATAATTCTATTCGCCATCTGAAGACAAATTCAACAGATACCAGACACAGCCGAGATCGCGAACCTCCACTACCTTTGTTCCTTGGAGCATATGTGCATTCTAAAACCAGATCCAAGGATATGATTGATACACTTTACAAGATGGGACTCTCTGTAGCATATGACCGTGTTCTGCTCATGTCTGCAGATCTAGCAAACTCAGCTATCAATCACTTCGAATCAATAGGAGCTGTTTGTCCACAATCGCTCAAGATTGGAATCTTCACAACATCGGCTGTAGATAACATAGACCATGATCCTACCTCAACTAGTGCTCAAACATCATTTCATGGAACTGGTATTTCCCTTTTCCAAAATCCAGATGCTAATGACTCCGGAATTGAACAGGAACGTGCTCCACTTGCCAAGTCGAACCGAAAGATTGCACATCTGCCAAACAATTACACCACTGTACCGGCTGTTGTGGCAATCAAGGACCCACCCATTCCAGAAATATCTGACCTGAAGAAACCTGGTTCTATCGTTGATATCATACCAGAAATACAGTGGTGCCAACATGTATGTGATGTCATCAGTGTGCCACATGACCGAGACAACCCAAACGAGAGAACTGACAGAGAAACTGTAACTACATGGGCTGCTTTTCACGCTAGCCAACAAAGCGAGAACGTAAGTCAAACAGCAATCAGTACACTGCTGCCATTGTTCCCAGATGACTCCAAGTCGCCTGCAATGATAAAACACTCAATGGATGTAGTGAAGAAAGCTGTTGAAATCCTAAACCCTGGACAAACACCCATAATAGCATGTGACCAGCCGTTATACACGATTGCCAAGGACATTCAGTGGAGATGGCCAGAGACCCACGGGGAAAGCTCGTATGTAGTGATGTTGGGTGGACTTCACATCAAGATGACATTACTGAAATGTTTGGGTGACCTACTTGATCGGAGTGGGTGGACCTCTGCTATATCACAGGCTGAAATAGCCAACCCTGGTACTGCAGACAGCTTTCTCAAGGCTTCCCATGTAAAGAAAACAGCAAGGGCTCACCAAGTAACAGCTTGTGCACTCTACAAACTCCGGCAGGATAGCTACACTGAAGACGGGACTGGGTTGTCTCTAGAGGATTGGTCCAAAGAACGAAGTGCAACCAGTTCACAGTTCAAGTTCTGGGACCTAATCTTGAACACCGAGCTGACCATCCTGACATGGGACAGAGCTATCCATGAAGGAAACTTCCCATTGTATGTGGAGTCTCTGTCCGCACTGCAGTGGATCTTTCATGCCCTAGACCATTACCATTACGCACGAGCAGTAGCAGTACATCTTAGGGACATGTTGACTCTAGAGGACAGGCATCCTGCTGTATATGCAGAATTTTGTAAGGGTAACTTTACAGTCAGTAGATCTAAGCGTCCTTTCTCCAGGATGTCTATTGATGAGAGCCACGAGCAGAACAATGCATGTGTTAAGGGTGTAGGTGGAGCAGTTGGACTGACTGAACAACCCGCAGCCTTACAGAGATGGATGATAGCAGGTCCTGAGATGGCTCGGGTTGTGCTAGAGTTCCTTGCTGGGTTATTAGCCACGTCAGACTCGGAAACACAGACTCGTCACCACGAGGATGAAGCAGGTACGTTGTATATTATATTATATTAATATGGAAATGATGTTACTACACATATATGTGTTCCATTATTACATTAATACCTGCATAGTAATGTAATATTGATATAATATACAATAACATATATTGTCTGTGTTCCAGGAAAACAAGAAACTTTCCGCCGTCACGTCACGTCCCTTGTGAACACGATGTCAGTCATGGGTAACCCCTTCAGGGAGCCTCGTGGGGAACTGTTGGTTCTTGACACAAGAGTGGTTGCTGATTTTAGCATTGTGGAATCCATCCAGAGGATCAAAACACTAGGACAGGAAAGATGTGACAGTTTCTTCAATGACCGCTTGATTGCCCGCACGACACCCATTCACGGCACCATCACAAAAGCAAAGCTCCGACTGTTTGGCAGACACGTGCACACAGAGAAATCACGAGAGCAAAAGCAGTTGAGCTCCCTAAAAAGTGATCGGACCTTATTTTCTACCCTGTACATCGTCTGTCAAGTACGGCAAACCGATATGGCAGAATTTTTCTCGTACGAGAATCAGTCGTATCCACCAGCCCTCTCCGATTATGGAGCCATGAGGCGTGGAACGAAGGCAGATGTTTTGGCATGTATTGAAGAACTGGTACCTCATCGTGACACAGTCAACCCAGATGATACCCAGATGATCATCCTAGATGGGGCGGCAATTATCAACATGTTGAAGCCAGGAATCTCCGCGTCATTTGATGATTATGTCACAAAGGTCATGCAGTACATCCGTGATCAGTTCCGCGGCGAGGTACTACGAGTTGACATGGTGTTTGACACATACCGGAAAGACAGCCTGAAAGCTGGAACACGAGCGAAGAGGGGTAAAGGTACCCGTAGACACGTTGAAGGGAAAAATGTGGCACCGAGTAACTGGCAGGAGTTTCTGCGTGTTGATGAAAACAAGACAGAACTCTTCTATCTGATCAGTGAACGTGTTGTGGATGAAGAATTCCCAGGGCTTGTCATGATTACCCAGGGTGAGAAAGTATTGTCGTCTGCCTCCTGCGATCTTGGAGGAGTGATGGATTGCACACACGAGGAGGCAGACACGAGGATGTTCGTGCATGCCTTAGATGGAGCTGAACATGGCATGAAGAAGATTCTCATCAGGACTGTGGATTCAGATGTTGTCATCATGAGCATAAGTCTGGCCCAGAAGATTGGCTGCGAGTCACTATGGTTGGCTTTTGGCACAGGGAACGCATTCCGTTTTCTTGATGCGACATCCATGGCTCATGCACTTGGTGTTGATAGATGCAGGGCACTTCCTGCATTTCATGCCTTGACTGGGTGTGATGTAACATCTTCATTTGCTGGGAAAGGAAAACGTACAGCCTGGTCTGCATGGAATGCCTTCGATGATGCCACAGCTGCTCTGTGCACATTGGCCGAGAGACCAACTATTGAGGATGTCATACATGTCCTTCCTACTATGGAGAGATTAATAGTGATCATGTATGACCGTGGGAGCACTGAAACTAGCGTGAATAGTCAGAGACAGATGCTTTTCACTCAGAAAGGTAGAGAGATTGAAAACATCCCACCAACGAAAGATGCATTAACTCAGCATCTGTTGCGTGTAGGCTACGAGGCAGGTCATGTATGGAACCAAGCACTGATCAAAGAACCACATCTCCCAAGCCCAGCTGACTTCGGGTGGATATGGGAAACATCTAGTGCCCAGTGGAAGTTGAAATGGATGACTTTACCACCTGCAGGAGAAGCATGTCGAGCAATCATCAAATGTGGATGCACCAAGGGTTGCAAGAGGCAATGCAAATGTAGAAAGGCAGAGTTGCCATGCACGACACTCTGCAAGTGTGCTGGATGTGACTGAACAATGACAATGCTTAAACAAATATCGTGATTAATAGCAAAATGTGAATCCAAATGGGTGCTATTTCATTTGTACATAAACATAACATGACACATTTCAACGTTTCAAGTTTGGTCCATATGGACAAATAAAATAGATGACAAAAGATCATTATATTGTCATATTTGGATTCCTTGGCCCTAAAAACAGAGAAATGGTCTCTCAAATCAAGTATAATTTCATCTACAAGGTTCCCACAGAGAAAACATTTTTTTCAATTTTATTTTTTTTCTAAAGTTTTCAAGGTTCTGTTACTTAATGGGAATCTGAATAATAGACATTAGAGCCTATATTTATTCACCAACATGTGAAATTACAAGTCGGTGACCAGTAGTGCATAATATAATTGCTGTAGAGGCAAACATTAAGTCTGTGTCATTATTTTTGGCCGAGATATTGCGAAAATTGTATATTTTAATATAAATGGCGGCCATATTGGAAAAAAATGGCCGACACTAGAAAATGTTGTTATATTTGGATTCCTTG
The DNA here is from genome assembly GCA_032361205.1 of Pseudorimula midatlantica. Lineage (NCBI taxonomy): Eukaryota > Metazoa > Mollusca > Gastropoda > Lepetellida > Lepetodrilidae > Pseudorimula > Pseudorimula midatlantica. Next base: position 3,113 of record JAUTBR010196192.1, on the reverse strand, counting down.
ACCCTAAAAACATGGGTATAGACGCCAAAATTGAGTCCCTAACTTTCTTAGTAACCGAGATATAAGACATTGAGATTAGAATATCGGCCATTTTTAAAGATGGCCGCCATGGCCGCCAGCAGTCAAATCCAGCTGGGGTCCCGTCTTGAAATATCTTACAATGGGGTATCCTAACGGTATGCCAAATTTCATGCTTGTATCACAAAGTGCACGAAATTATGCTAAGCGACCGGACTAAAGGGGGATAATGTCACGCCACAGTAACTGTGGATAGAGTTCCATGACTAATATTGCACTATGTGCATCCCCTGGCACAGAGATTTCAAAACATTTGGTACTATTTCATGCTCAATTCAAAGTTTTATTCATAAATCTCCATAACAAATCTGAGTTTGAGCATGAAATTATACTCTCGGGGCCTGAACTTCGTAATGCATCTATGATTAATATAATAAGCTTTCTACAAGTCAAATACATAGAGAATGAAAGTTGATTTTATGAAGAAAACACAAAAGAAAAATGACTTAATAAGGTAATATCAGTGCAAGCTCTCTACAGCTCAACTCACATCAGTTTTCAGCTTATCGCAGGTGAACACAATGGTGCTGGTGATATTCTTAGCCCTCCGATGTCCGTCAGCCGTCACACATTTCTCGGGAGATGTGTACACAACTTCAAGCCTGTCGTCTGAAACAAGAGAATATCATTTAGCAAGAAATCTGATTTCATGTTTGCTGTATCTAGTCAACAAACAGGAAGGTTATCTAAAACTAATAGACCAGATTTGAAGACGTTTTTCACTGATATCATGACTTGTTAGTTTACAGCAGGGAAAAAGCTGCAACACCTGTAGCACTGAGAGTTGCAGTAAACATGGGGCAGGCCTGGGTTATGTGCATTACAAATAAATCAGCGGATTTCCACAGACCCGTGGTAAATTGCAATTTCTGATGTGGACATCAGCTGATATTAACGAAGCAAGGACAACTGTCATTCGACAATACAGACAGAACATCCTATCATTAACGGACGAGTGAGTGACTTATTTATAGTTTTACATCACAGCAGGGTCGGAATTCATAAAGGGGCTTAAGTCACTTTTTAATGACCAAATATATATTGCAAAAATTGACTTAGCCCCTTTATGAATACCGGCCCAGGACTTTTTCACCCATGAACGATGACCGTCATCCAATGGAATGATTGCGAGGAATATTACCAGCACACTGACGTACCATGGAAGTAGTACTTCCTGCTGGCGAAGGTGCCCAGGTTTCTGTGGTAGCTGCTGTCCTGCCTCTTCTGCTGACACACCGCGGCGCCGGCACAGATGGAGGACTGGGACGCCGCCCGGTCTAGTTGTAGCTTGCCCTCCAGACTGATCTCATACAGCAGTGTGCTGGCACTGGCCTTCTCCGACGCCTCGTGGTTCCTGGGTAACAGACAGCTGTATGTCTAGTCGAGGAAGGCATGAAATCCTACTCAAAACATAGCATTAAACCTGGCATTAAACTCAATAAACCTGGTACTAAACTCGATAAACCTGGCACTAACCTCAATAAAACTGGCATTAAACTCGATAAACCTGGCATTAGATTTAATTTGTTTGTTTTCTTGGTCTTTTTTTTTTTTTTTGTATTGGGGTTTAAAGTCGCTTTCTAGAATCTTTCACTAATATCACGACTTGTCAGTTTAGGGCAGGAGGAAATCCACAACATCCGTAGTGCTAAATGTTGCAGTAAACCTGCGAGCACCTGCTGAATGATAACTGCACTGCCACTCCACAGTCAGTGCATCCTATCAATATCGCGTCAGAAAGGTAACTTTAGCGAACATTGATGCCGGGCCCCCTGGGGCGGGATTTGAACCTGGAACTTTTGGCTCCGAAGTCCAACATTCTACCACTGCGCCACATCCTGCCCCCATTAAAGTAAACTCAATAAACCTGGCACTAAACTCTATAAACCTGACATTAAACTCAATAAACCTGGCACTGAACTCAATAAACCTGGCACTAAACTCTATAAACCTGACATTAAACTAAAAAACCTGGCACTAAACTCAATAAACCTGGCACTAAACTATATAAACCTGGCACTAAACTCAATAAACCTGGCACTAAACTCAATAAACCTGACATTAAACTCAATAAACCTGGAACTAAACTCAATAAATATGGCACTAAACTAAATAAACCTGGCACTAAACTATATAAACCTGGCACTAAACTCAATAAACCTGGCACTAAACTCAATAAACCTGACATTAAACTCAATATACCTGGCATTAAACTCAATAAACCTGGCACTAAACTATAAACCTGGCATTAAACTCAATAAACCTGGTATTAAACTCAATAAACCAGGCACTAAACTCAATAAACCTGGCACTAAACTCAATAAACCTGACATTGAACTCAATAAACTTGACATTGAACTCAATAAACCTGGCACTAAACTCAATAAACCTGGCACTAAACTCTATAAACCTGACATTAAACTCAATAAACCTGGCATTAAACTCAATAAACCTGGAACTAAACCTGGCACTAAACTCAATAAACCTGGCACTAAACTCGATAAACCTGGCATTAAACTCAATAAACCTGGCATTAATCTCAATAAACCTGGCATCAAACTCACAAATGTGTTGTAGACAGCCTCCTGAGATCTATGACTCCTTTAGACCGTGGGTCTATAATCAGACCGTTCTTGTCTTTAACACTGGACATAAACCTGGAAAAAACCCATTACACAATGTGTTTGTTGAACCATTTTGAGAAACAAAAAACACAAAAACATATTGAGGCATTATATGAAAAGGAAATTCATACACTAATTTCTATTTGATAAATTGTTGGAAATTATTCTTGGAAACTTCTATTCAAATTTTCCTACTAAACTCACGTTTCACTTTTACAGGCAATCCTGGTCTTCCATTCAAATTCAAAAATACATTTTTCTTCATTTTCTTTGCTGAAAATTAAGATATAAAGTAGAAATTACGAGATAACGTATACCGTATATCGTGGGTCATTGGGCCAGGGGGCCCAACTAATTCAATTGTCAGTAATAGGGTAATGGGCTAATAACACATAAAGACCCAAACTTTTT